>CM033645.1:207422109-207482109 GCA_019512145.1 Engystomops pustulosus | reverse complement strand
AGAATAAGTTAGATAACCGGGAGACTTACTGTAGAATAAGTTATATAACTGAGAGACTTACTATAAAATATGTTGGATAACCCAGAAACTTACTGTAGATTAATTTGGGTTACTCGGAGAATTACTATAGAATAAGTTAGATAACTGGGAGACTTTGAATTAGTTAATTTAATTGGAAACTTAAAATGAGTTAGTTGACCATGAGATTTAGATGCAGTTAGCTGACAGGGAGACAGAAATTGGGTTAGTTAACCAGCTAACTAGGGGCTGATTCACTCTGCTGTTTAGTAAAAAAGCAGAACTCCTTAAATCATAGATCGCTTTGATTTAAGAAGTTCTGCCCCTAGGAGTGATGTCGGTCCGTGTCACAGGACAGTGGAAATTTACCCTTAGTTAACTGGAATACTTAGAACTCTTTCACACTGACGTTGTTTTTCACATCTGTGGTTATTTCAATTCAGTGTTTTCACAATTCGGTGGCTTTCCACTGATCCGTTCAAACCAATCCGTTTTTTCGCGGATGCGGATCACATTAGGCAATGGGAGTCTATGGGGCATAAAAAAAATTATGAATGGTGTTATGTTTTCCAACAAATGTTAATCCTTGAGTTTTTTTTTATCGGACATACAACGTGCTACAGATGTACAATGGGCATGCAGCACATGCCAGTGTGAATCCACTCTTAGAATGACTTTAGCTAATCCAGAGACTAAATGCAGATTAAGTTATCTGACAAATTATTACAAAAATATAAATTGGGTTGGCGCTAACTAGTTGGGCTGAGTAGCAAATTGGAAGACTGAGAATCATTCTAGTAGAATGAGTTAGTTAACCACTAGACTTAATTTAGAAGTACAATACATTAGAAAACTAGCAGGCACTTGCTTTAGAAGTAGTATAAGTTAGATAACCAGTAGACTTACTGTTGAGCTACAGGATTTAGGCCGCATGCACACGACCGAATGGGAGGCGGCAATGGCCACAAGTGTGGCACCGTACTGCTCCGTACATGGGGAAAAGATAAGGCATGTCCTATCTTTCCTCGTGTTTACGGTCCGTACGCCGTGCATTGCTATGGAGAGGGGAGGGGTCACCCCTCCTCCTCTCCATTGCGTGGGCACATGCCCGTCCAGCTACGGCTCCGACGGGCATAGGTTTGTGTAAATTCAGCCCAACTGTAGAATTAGAATATGTTAGATAACCAGGTGACCCACCGTAAAAGTATAAGTCTCCTGCTACTACTTGAAGACCTACTGTAGAAGTAGAATACATTAGATAACCAGGCGACTTACTGTAGTAGCAGAAGACCTACTGTAGAAGTAAAATAAGTTAGGTAACCGGGAGACTTACTGCAGAAGTAAAATACTTACTTTACAAGCAGACTATGTTAGATAACCAGGAAACATAAATTTGGTTAGCTAACTATCTAATCTCATCAGCTAATTGTAAAACATCTAACACAGGTGGTTCCCTACTTAATGACACCGGACTTACAGATGACCCCTAGTTAAAGACGGACCCCTCTGCCCACTGTGACCATTAGGGAACTTTTAAAAATACTTTACTATAGTCCCAGACTGCAATGATCAGCTGTATGGTGTCTGTAATGAAGCTTTATTGATAAACTCCAAAAAATTTTGTCTGGAACTACAATTATAAAATGTACAGTTCCGACTTACATACAAATTCAACTTAAGAACAAACCTATGGAATCCATCTTGTACGTAACCCAGGGACTGCCTGTAAGTTAGCTAACCTTGAGAATCATTGAGATAACCAGGATACTTAGGATTAGTTAACTGACCAAGAGACGAAGAAATAGAAGTTTTGGCGTGAATGGGTCGTCCTCCAAACCCTGTACCTACCTTCTGGTAAACTGCTTGCTGTGTATAGGGGATCTGATATAGTTGTGACTCTAAATAGAAATTCTTATTCTATTGAATAAGGGTTAAGTAAAAGAACGTAAGTGGAAATTGTTTTTTTAATTAAATTCCAAAAACATTTCTACAAGAAACACATTTTTCTATCACATTCCGTTGACTTCCCCGAGACACTTTATTTGTCAACTACTGTGAAGTAAAGAGATATAGATTTGAAATACTTGGTTTAACAAACATGTTTTTCGCAGGATACCAGGAAGAACTGACAGCTGTTGCTGAATATTTTTACTATTTTAAGAAATGAACAGGTTGAATTGTTGAGTACATAACTGTTCTGTGCACACAGCGATTGGCAGGGAGGCTCACATTTATGTAATACCTTTGTCTTTCATATCATTTATGCTACTTTTCATTTTAAACAAAAAGGATTTAGTTCTGTGCGTTAAGGTTTTGTTTTTGTTTATTGCATCCCACTTGTCCTATAGTGCAGTGGTCCCCAACCTTTTTGTACTCGGGGACTGGCTGCACCCAATTTTTTTCCCTAAATGGTCCTTAGACAAAAAATTGGGTGCCAATCAAATACCCCATAGCTAACCCCAACGAATATATAGGGGGTCATTTACTAAGGGCCCGATTCGCGTTTTCCCGACGTGTTACCCGAATATTTCCGATTTGCGCCGATTGTACCTGAATTGCCCCGGTATTGTGGCGCATCGGCGCCGGCATGCGCGCGACGGAAATGGGGGGCGTGGCCGAACGAAAACCCGACGTATTCGGAAAAACCGCCGCATTTAAAAACCGAAAAAGTGTCGCTTGGGGAGCGCTTACCTTCACCTGGTCCGAGGTGGTGCATTCCGGCACGATGAGATGACTTTCAGCACAGCAGCGCCACCTGGTGGACGGCGGAAGAACTGCCTTCATAAATCCCGGCTGGACCCGAATCCAGAGCAGAGAACGCACCGCTGGATCGCGAATGCACCGGGTAAGTAAATCTGCCCCAATGTGTCATTTCCTGCAGCCCCCAATCTAAAATGTCCCCTTTCTGTAGCTCCCCTTTATATCCCCTGCGATCCCCTATAGTAATGTCCCCTGCGCAGCCCTAAAAGGAATGTCCCCTGCCCCCCTAGTATGTCCCCTGCCCCAATAGTAATTTCCCCTGCCCAGGCCCTACAGTAATGTGCTCTGCCCAGCCCCCAATAGTAATGTCCCCTGCCCCCATAGTAATTTCCCCTGCCCAGCCCCTACAGTAATGTGCCCTGCCCAGCCCCCAATAGTAATGTCCACTGCCCAGACCCCAATAGTAATGTCCCCTGCCCCCATAGTAATTTCCCCTGCCCAACCCCTACAGTAATGTGCCCTGCCCAGCCCCCAATAGTAATGTCCACTGCCCAGACCCCAATAGTAATGTCCCCTGCCCAGCCCCTACAGTAAAGTGCCCTGCCCAGCCCCCAATAGTAATATCCCTGGCCCAGCCCCTACAGTAATGTGTCCTGCCCAGCCCCCAATAGTAATGTCACCTGCCCAGCCCCTACAGTACTGTCCCCTGCCCAGCCCCCAATAGTAATGTCACCTGCCCAGCCTCTACAGTAACAGACCCAGTCACGGTACAGTTATCATATACCATCATAAAAGACTCAATAACAGTACAGCAACTATACAACCAACCATAGAACCAGCATAACAGACCCAGTCACGGTACAGTTATCATATACCATCATAAAAGACTCAATACAGTACTGCAACTATACAACCGACCATAGAACCAGCATAACAGAGCCAGTCACAGTACATTTATCATATACCATCATAAAAGACTCAATAACAGTATAGCAACTATACAACCAACCATAGAACCAGCATAACAGACCCAGTCACAGTACAGTTATCATATACAATCATAAAAGACTCAATAACAGTACTGCAACTATACAACCAACCGCATATCCACATAACAGAGCCAGTCACAGTACAGTTATCATATACTATCATAAAAGACTCAATAACAGTATAGCAACTATACAACCAACCATAGAACCAGCATAACATAGCCAGTCACAGTACAGTTATCATATACCATCATAAAAGACTCAATAACAGTATAGCAACTATACAACCAACCATAGAACCAGCATAACAGAGCCAGTCACAGTACATTTATCATATACCATCATAAAAGACTCAATAACAGTACTGCAACTATACAACCAACCAATATAACCATCCATACAACCCAGTCACAGTACAGTTATCATATACAATCATAAAAGACTCAATAACAGTACTGCAACTATACAACCAACCATAGAACCAGCATAGCAGACGCAGTCACAGTACAGTTATCATATACAATCATAAAAGACTCAATAACAGTAATGTTAGCATGGAGATAACTGTAAGTGGGCGGAATGCGGCCATGACAGGATGGGCTGGGAGGGCTGGAAAAGGCGGGTTTTTCTAGAGTTGGGGGGTTGAACTTTATGTGAGGTGATAGGTGGGCTAGTTTGGGGGGTGGAGACTTTGGAGGGTTTATAAGGGGTGACAGGAAGGGCACGCCATCTTTTGGCCGGAGAAAATTGTATGGAGAGGTGGTGCCGGTCAGTTTTGCCTGTAATTTGTCGGCGTTTTGCGTTTTTGCGGTGGTTTTTGTCTGGGCCAGGACTGTGATGGCGGATTTGGAGGCCTTTTTGGCCCAGATGCGGGCTCAAGCGGAGGCCAGGGGCGCCGAATGGATGAGAGAGCAGGTGGCCAATTTTACTACTGGCGAGGACGGCGGGACCCGGCGGTCGGCCAGGTCGTCCAGAGCCAGGCCCCCTGAGAGGTTGAGCCCTTCTGGGTCACCGGCGAGGGCCGCGAGGAGCGACATTGTGGACTCACCTGGAGGTTCGGGAGAGGCCGCGGTCCGCGGTTCTGGTAGGAAGAGGAGCCGGAGGATGTCGGTGGCGTCCTCGGAGGATGATGTTGGAGCCGGAGTGCGGAGCTCGAGGTCCACTGGAGGTGCGAGGCGGAAGATGGCGGCGACACGTGGTGGATCCAAGATGGCGGGCGGTCCTGCAGGAGGGCGGAGCGGTGGTGGCCGGAAGTCCGGAACCGGAAGTCGGGGGTCGACGGGAGCCGAGAGGAGGAGCCAGCACGGACGGGACGCTCACCAGGATTCCAGGCGAGCGGTGAGTGTTCGCCGTCCGCCAGGCAGAGCGGCGGCGGCTAGCAGCAGCGCGGGAGCGGGGGCTGGGGAGGATGACGCCCCCAGCAGCCCAGGCAGCGTTGTGAGTGAGGGGGAGGAGGCCGCGGTCGGGGCGCTGGATGCGGCAGCGGGCACGGCGGTAACGGGTGGGGGGGGTCGGGTCCCCCCTTCACTCAGGGCAAGTGGAGGGGCACGTCGGCAGCATGGGGCAGCGGATGGAGGTGTGAATCCTCCATCCAGGAGTAGTGGAGGCGGCACCTGGGCCGGTGGGGCTAGCGATAGGCCTGCTGGGGGGATGCAGCACTTCGTGGGGCCTCCTGACAGCAGCATGGGCGGTGGGATGGCGCAAGGAGCGCAGTGGTTAGGCGATGGTGGTGTTGTCCGTGGTGTTTCTTCTGTCTTTTTTCCTTACCAGATGCAGAGTGGCGCTGAGGCGGCTATGCTGGACACAGTGCGTCGCGCGCTAGGTCTGGCCGCGACTGGAGGGGGTCCCGTGGTGTCGCCGTCAGCAGGACCAGCGGTTGCGGCGCCGTCCATGGCTCCAGGAGTGATCTTATCAGGAGGAGCAGGGCCATCGGGCCAGGGGGTCGTGGCAGGTCCCGGCGGAGCCGGGCAGACGCCAGGAGGCAGCGGCGTCACAATTACAGGTGCGATCACAGCTACACAAGCACATCTACCTACAAACACACATAACACTCCAGTGGGGGTAGCCATTAATACGTCTGATGCAGGGGCTGTTTCTAGAGTGAGGCCTCTTCAGGAGTTTATGCAGGGGATGCAGCGTTTAATGTCAGTTTTTGAGAGGGCTATGGGGTCACAGCATGGGGGGCCAATATCGGCATGGGGTGCTGGGGCGGCAGGGTCATCTAATGCAAGGGTGACCGAGACGTCTAACGCACTAGTGGCGGTGACGCCCGTTGTGACGGGGGTAGTTAGCGCGGGGGCAGGTGAGAATTCGGTGAGGTCGGTTAGCGCTGAGTCAGTGGCGGAACAGGGGTCAGAGAGCGCTGTGGTGGCAGTGAGTGGTGACAAGGCCCCGGCTGTTAAGTCAGCTGAGGCGTCCAAATTGTTGCCAGTGTCGGACGCGGCACTGGGTAACTTGTACATTTGTTTTGATGGGCCCCTTGGGGGTCATCTAAAACAAGAAGTAAAGGATAAAATATGGAAAAGGGAGAATCTGGATATTTTTACGTTGTTGCCTTTGGAGCGTTTTAGTGTCGAACGTTGGGAGAAGGGGAAGGAGCATCGTAAGGAGGAGGATGAGGAGAGACGCCGTTATCGGCTGATTCCTCGTAATTTTGGGAATTGGCTGCATGCTTTTTCCATTTTGGGTAGTGTAATAGGGGAAAAACAGCCCGAATGGTGCTCGGGGTTGTTTTGTCATCAGGAAACTATATGGGAAGCGTACAAGACATATGGGGGGATAGCGTGGCTTAGATATGACAAACAATTTCGTCAGAGGATGGCCGTGAGACCTTCCCTGGAATGGGGGCATAGGGATATTGGGCTTTGGATGAGGTTGATGACGGCACCAAAGCCGGCGCCGAAGAGTTCATCCTTTGGTGGGGTGGCGGTGGCTGGTTCATCCTTTCAGCCGGGGCCCGATGGAGCCAAAGCTGGGACCCCGTCGGGCGGTGGTAAGAAGGGAGTCTGTTAGAGGTATAACGAGGGCAACTGTACTTGGGGATCCTCCTGTACCTTCAAGCACGAATGCTCTGGTTGCGGGGGTGTCAACCACCCCTTGTCTCGTTGCTTCAGGAGAAAAGGACAGGGACAGCGGTCGGGTGATGGTGCTCAAAAAGGGGGTGACTCCGGTGAAGCTCGGCGTAATGATGCCATGGCTCGGGAGATATCCAAATAAGGAGAAGGCTCGTTTGTTGATTCAGGGATTTCAAGAGGGGTTTCGGATCCCTTTTAAGGAGGGGGAGCCGGGTTGTTTTGCAAGGAACTTGAAATCTGCGGATGAATCCCCGGAGGTAGTTAGGGAGAAGTTGCGGAAGGAGGTCAAGTTGGGTCGTATGTTGGGACCCTTTGTTAATCCTCCGGTGGGAAATTTGCGGGTTTCGCCATTGGGGGTAGTTCCTAAAAAGGAGGAAGGGAAGTTTCGCCTGATTCATCATTTGTCTTACCCGCGGGGGGGGTTCGGTGAATGATGCGATAGATCCAGCTATGAGTTCAGTTTGCTATACTTCATTTGATGAGGCTGTGAGCCTGGTGAGGGCAGCTGGGAGTGGGGCTTTGATGGCAAAAGCGGACATTGAGGCTGCTTTTCGCTTGTTACCTGTGCATCCGGAATCGATGCATTTGTTGGGGTGTTATTTTGAAGGGGGTTACTATGTGGATGGCTGCCTGCCAATGGGGTGTTCTATTTCTTGTGCCTATTTTGAGGCGTTTAGTACGTTTCTGGAATGGGTGGTTAGGGAGTTGTCAGGTGGGGCTGGGGTCATTCATTATTTAGACGATTTTCTATGTGTGGGCCCAGCAGAGAGTTATAGGTGCCAGGTTTTGTTGTCCACGTTGTCTGAAACATTTGAGAGTTTTGGGGTGCCATTGGCGGTTGATAAGACGGAAGGCCCAACCACGAAACTGTCTTTCTTGGGCATAGAATTGGATTCGATCGCCATGGAGTGTCGTTTGCCAGAGAAAAAGTTAGGGGAGTTGCGCTCTTGCGTTGGCGAGGCGCTAGTGAAGTCAAAGTTGACATTGCAGCAGGTGCAGTCTTTGCTGGGGAGATTAAACTTTGCTTGTCGGATTATGCCCATGGGGCGGGTTTTCTGTCGGAGGTTGGCACAGGCGACGGCTGGGGTTAAGCGGCCGGAGCACTTTGTTCGGCTAAGAAAGGAGCATAGAGCGGATTTGCGAGTTTGGGACGAATTTTTGGTCACTTACAATGGGAGGACGTTGTGGCTGGCGGAGCCTGTTTCAAACATGGAGCTTCATTTGTTTACGGACGCTGCAGGCGCTATAGGTTATGGGGCGTTCTTTCAAGGGGAATGGAGTGTAGGGTCTTGGCCCGAGTGGTGGCAGGAACAGAAGCTGACGGCTAACTTGTGCCTGCTGGAGTTATTTCCGATTGTGGTGTCTTTGGAATTGTGGGGTAGCCAGTTAGCGAACAGAAGCGTGGTTTTCCATTGTGACAACATGTCAGTGGTTAATGTGATTAATAAACAGACGTCGAGCTCTCCCCCGGTTATTGTGTTGTTGCGGCATCTGGTGTTGCTGTGCCTGCGTTTGAATGTGTATTTTCGGTCAGTACATGTTCCAGGAGTAGATAATGAAGTGGCGGATGCTCTGTCTCGATTGCAGCTGGTCAGGTTCCGGGAGTTGGTGCCGGGGGCGGCGTTGCAGTCGGTGTGGTGTCCGGAGCATTTGTGGGAGATGCTGCGTTGAATTTATTCCCTTGGGTTCAGTTGTCTTTGGCCCCTTCGACATGGGACTCTTACAAGAAGTCCCATGTTACACCATCATAAAAGACTCAATAACAGTACAGCAACTATACAACCAACCATAGAACCAGCATAACAGAGCCAGTCACAGTACAGTTATCATATACCATCATAAAAGACTCAATACTCAATACTGCAACTATACAACCAGCCACATATCCACCATAACAGACGCAGTCACAGTAAAGTTATCATATACCATCATAAAAGACCCAATAACAGTACTGCAACTATACAACCAACCATAGAACCAGCATAACAGACCCAGTCACAGTACAGTTATCATATACCATCATAAAAGACTCAATGGCAGTACTGCATTTATACAACCAACCACAGAATCACCATAATAGAGCCAATAATAGTGTAATTATAAAAGATTCAACCACATCCCTGTCATAATATACTTATCAAATGGAGCGAACCTCAGGACTCCCGTAGCTGATCCAATCACAGATCCATCATATACCCCCCCACATAACATTCCCCGCCACAGTACCATCATCCTAATAGCCAACCATAGCATAGACATAGCAGAACCAGCCACAAGATCGTCATTACAACAGCCAACCATAGTCCAGCTCCATCAATGTTGGACACAGAACTTGGAACCTTTAATATCCACACGTACAACATCAGACCTAATCCTGTTACCTGAGACAGAAGTTCCGTCAGATCATCATCATTCAATTTAATTTTCCCGTAGGATCCGGTTTTAAATTCGATACTTTTAGTTTGGCTTACGGAAAATATTAGATTTCCATTTTCAGAAGACATTCGTGGCCTATAAGATACATATAAGATACATACATTATATATATATCATTGCATTAGTAATGAGGATGAGTAACCTCTACCCAATCGGAGTTGCTGATAACAGAGGACAATAGAACAGATTTATGGAATCTCCGTCACTTACTGGTCAATGTTAGTTTCTCTTTTCTGTCTCGTTCTCACAGGTTCTCCCAGTTGACAAACTAATCCAGAAATGATGAATAATGGCGCTATAAGGTGCCTGAGGATGTGGCCTGGAGAAAGCATGGTGCCGCACGCTCCCTCCAGGCACCGCTGTCACCAGGAGACGATGTCCCAGCGCTCTACAGGGAACTGCACTTTAGCCTTACGGATGTGTTCATTTCCATGAGAATCGTTAACGCCAGCTCTTCATCCACATTAATTGTTCACCTCGGGTAATGGGAAAGGACAAAGGGCTGACTAGTTACATATCACACTCCTATCTCCGCTCCATGTCTGTTATCCAGCAGCTTTCATGACCTTTGCAACACATAAAGAATCCAAGGATCGACGCTGATCTGCTGGAAGAAAAGCCAAAATATTTCCACCTATAGCAAGCGCGCTGGATTAAAGGGGTTGGCCACTTTACCTTGTGTTTTTTGTAAGTGTGAGGGGCAGGATTTTAGATAATTTACCAATATACATCTATTAAAAGTTCTGCTCCGCTTTCCTGATATGTAAAGTGAAGGCATCTGTTTTGGCTGCAGATGGAGGGTCATGTGCTCTCTATCTGTCCATGAACAATCGCCCTGCCTGGACCTTATAATAGTATTTATGAATGTAAGATCAAGGTCCTGGAAGGGTGATTGGTCTAGGTCAGCAGAACGGTACACCTTACTTCCCCTAGTGGTCCAAGATGGGGAAGGAGTGGTCTAGGGTAGTGAAAGGGTATATTTCTCTCCGTGTTTGTGTGTGTTTCCTCCGGGTCCTCCTGTTTCCTCCCACACTACAAAACATACTGGTAGGTTGATTAGATTGTGAGCCCCATTGGGGACAGAGGCTGATTTGGCAAGCTGTGTGCAGCGCTGTGGAATCTGTGTGCGCTATATAAA
This sequence comes from Engystomops pustulosus, assembly GCA_019512145.1. Lineage (NCBI taxonomy): Eukaryota > Metazoa > Chordata > Amphibia > Anura > Leptodactylidae > Engystomops > Engystomops pustulosus. Next base: position 207,471,754 of record CM033645.1, on the reverse strand, counting down.
TAAAGGAATTATTATTATTTTTATCTTCAGGTCAAAGTAAGTGGAAGATTATGTTCTCTTACCTGCTGGTCTAGGGGAGTAAACGTGTTCATTTTCTATTCTCTGGTGGTCTAGAGTGACGAATAACTTACTTTATATTCTATATTTAAAAAGAAATGTTTAGGAAATATTTCCAAATGTCACCAATGGCAGTGAAAGGGCTAATTTTATATTCCCTGCAACCCTAGGTCAGTGGGACATTGTATTTCCCCTTGTGGTCTAGGGTGGTGAAAGGGTTAAATTCTATATATCTGGAGTGGACAGTTATGACTTTTATTATTATTGTTATTATTTTCCCTGCTGGTCTAAGGGAGTAGAAGGAAGCAGTTTATATTCTCTGGGGGTCTAGAGCAGTGCAAGGGCATATTTTATGTCTCCTGATGGTCTAGTGCAATGGGACGGTACATTTATTTTCCCTTGTGGACTGGGGTGATGAAAGGGTTTAAGTTACGATACCCCGGTGGTTCACAGAAGTGAATTGTTTAATTGTTTATTCTCTGGTTGGTCTAGATCAGGGGAAGGATTCATTTTTGATATTCCCTGGAGGTCTAGGGTAGTGAGAGGGTTTATTTCTTATTATCTGGATCTCAGTGGTAATTCTGTAGTAGTCTAGGTCAAGGGGGGGGGGGGGGGGGGTGCATTTTATTTCCGCAGGGGGTTTAAGCCATTGATAGGGTTTGTTTTATATCCCCTGGTGGTCTAGGGCAGTGTAACTGTTTCTTTTATATCCCCCAGTGGTCTTGGGCAGTAAAATGGGTTATATTTCCTGGTGGTCTAGGGAGCTCTGGGGAGATGGCATGTCCTAGCTGTGTAACATTTATGTTCCTGAGATCTGGGTGGCCGGACAAATGTACATCAGGTCCCACTCTGTCCTGGGACCTGGAGTGGGGAGATATGAAGAGCTAGTAAAGGAAACATAGTGGTGAAGCCATGATTGGTCTCCAAACCTGCTGGAACCAGAGACACCAGTACCGGACCACCGCTCTATGACCTTCTCAGTTGTTTTAATATGTCCTAGGTTTATGAAGTTCCAAGTACTCAGGTGACACATTTGGTTCTTCTGGGTAAGGTCACCTACATCCGCACATCTACACTGACCTTCCAATGGTTGGAGGTCCGAGACCACTTACTTGCTGTACCAGCATCTGTAGTTCTATGTCCACTGTATATGATTTCCCATAAAGTATTTAGTGTCCCATTAAAGGGAACCTGTCATCAGGAAAGCCATTTTCACATTCAGGGTGTGCGTGAAAACTTTACAGTTATACAATATTTTGCGATTGCCTTTATTTTCGGACTTGCTTCAAGTTTCAAACTTTTGTCATCTGGACTACCCCCTCCTTATAGTATGTGTGGGGTGTGAGGTCTGTGAGTCCTGGATGCTGCTGCCATCACTCGCTCTCATGGATCAGCTTCATTCCTGGAAAAATGTGTAGTGATGATAAGACCCAGGAAGATTAGAGTCCGACGGGTTTTATACGAGCATGGACCAAAAGTCCAGATCCGAATCCAAACACACTGATTGTGGGCGTCACCCCTTTAAAAGCTACCGGCAAACCTGACAGTGGCTTTTCAAATGGGTCCACTTGTTAACACCTACCACCCGCTGCTGGCACTGATCGTGGGTGACTTTCCCGGAAGCAGCAAGATGCTCAGAAAAACGGTGGCACGCATCCGCCGTCGGCAATTACATGCTGCTGGCGGTTATCCCCACTACATGTAAGGGATAACACACACAATCGGTGCCAGCACCAGTCACGGGTGTTAACAAGTGGACCCTTTTTAAAAACCGCCAGCGGGATGCCAGCAGCATTTAAGGGGTCAACACCCGCGATTGGTGCAAGTGTGCAAATTGGGATCCTGGTACACACACCTGGTTCAACCAAACCTGCCGGACCTGAATTCCCCTGGGTCTGCTCTTCACTAGTCATTGTTCTGGGAATTAAGCTGATCCATAAAATCGAATGATGGCAGCAGCAGCCTGGACACACAGACGTCACACCGAGCACATTGGGGGCTCATTTACTAAGGGCTCCACGGCCGCACTTTCGTCGGGTTTCCCGAATTTTTCCGTTTTGCCCCGACTTCCACCAGGATTTGGGTGCACGCAATTGGATTTCGGCGCTGGCTTTCACGCGACAGAAATCATGGGGCGTGGTCGTTCCATGGATTCGGAAAAACCGTGGAATTTAAAAAACATAATGTGACGCAAGATCAAGCACTTACATGCACCGAGAAGAAGCAGGTGAACTCCGGTGGACCTCGGCGCAGCAGCGACACAGGAAGGTACTCGGGCGCACGACCTTAGTGAATCCTAGCAGACCCGAATCCACGTCGGACAATGCGCCGCGGGATCGCGTCAGGACCGGGTAAGTAAATAAGCCCCACTGTGTAAGGAGGGGAAAATCCAGGTTGAAGTTGCGTACTGCCGAAGTCCGTAGGGACAGGGACCATTTTGCTCATCACTAATGAGGTCTCCTTCTACAGCACAAACGGGTTTTTCTCTGTCTAGTGCTGCTGAACAATGCATGATCACCTCTTCCTCTCCTATCTTGGATTTCTGTCAGATTCAGCAGGACAGCCGGCTAAGTGAAGGAGTTATATTACATGCAACTGCAAAATGGAAAGAATTTTTTTTAAATTAAACATTATTTAGAAAAATGCTTCCTTTTGCATGTAAAGAGCAAACAAATAATTTTAATAAAAGTCAGCGCTGATGTATTTATAGCCTTTCAATTAGATAAACAAATGTTTTAGATTCTTCGTTAGCCCCATGGACATTGTGATGAGTGCGATGGACTTTCAGGAATTGGGTGTGAAATTTTGATAAGGATCACATCTTATTCCAGCATTCTTACCCCATAAGTAAAGTTCTGTCAACCCCATCCGAAATCTCCGAGGATTTGTCCTGATCCCGTCCTCTCTTTGATGAGGGATAGAATCAGAGCCGCACTCTGTAATCTCTCCATGTGATCTTCTAATTAGATTGGCTTTATGGTTCATACCATAAGAAGTGCATCTCAGCCCCTTCATCTGGGCATCGCCTCTACTGCAAAATCTTATAGTCATTAACCCCTTCCTGACCACCTTAGGAAACCCGTTCTCTCACATAATCTGGCGTCTACATCACAGTTTTCTCATTTTTGGGGTTGGTTTTGGAAAACCATGGAACAATATTAGCAACAGTCATTATTTAGATAGATAGGTAACTTGGGTCCCTTAAAGGGGTTGTCCAGGAGTAGAAAAACATGGATTCCTTCTTCTAAAAACAACGCCACAACTTTTTACAGGTTATTGGTGGAGCTGCAAATCAACCCAAACTCGTAGACAGCGGTTTTTGGAAGAGGGCAGCGATGTTTTTTAAATAGTTGAAAACCCCCTCCCCTTTCTAGCTTACAGGGGTTTTTACCATGAAAAAAGTTAGGCCCTATCCATAGGGCCTAAATTGCTGATCGGTGGGTGTCTCAGTGATGAGACCCACAATAATCACTAGAACATGGGGTCCGATGTAACCCCAGTCAGACCCCTTGTTGCTCCCCGAGATGAGCGAGCAACTGACCGCGCATGTCCGGGCTGCCCTGTTCTTCTCTATGGAGCTGACGGAGATTGCCAAGCACTGTACTATCCTGTGGGCCTAACTTGTTTTGTGTGAAAACCCCTTTAAGGAGTAAGGGGGCAAATAGCAACGAAGATCATGTAACTTTGTGGAAAATATATAGAATAGAGCCCCTGATCAAGAACAGTGTACAGTATGATAAACTTATATTACATCCCCCTATGGCGCCAAGTAGTAGTGTACCTAGGAGTTAGGAGATAAACATTAGGTGCCCATCTGAACCTACCAGAATTAGTGGATTATGGGGTGTAAGGGAAATCAAGGGAACCTATCAGCTGAAGTAACCCACACTAACTAACCATATTTTTTAAACTGCTATTGTACAGTAGTACAACTATCCCTATATTGTTCCTCCCCATGCCTGTAAAGTTCTACATTCCATTTATAAAGTTGACTCCCCATCTATGCATATTCATGTACTTCTATCTTAGCCGCGTCTCCATCTCGCTTTATGACAAGAGGCGGCTTTCTATTCAGCTGAGTGAAATCAGCTCTGCTACATCATTTCCCTCTCCCTCAGGAATGAGAGAGATTCTGGCTATTTACCTCTCCATTATTCCTGAGGGAGGGGGGAATGAGATGGAGGGGTGGCTGTGCTGGAAAACATGAATATACCAGACTCAGCTTGAAGTAAAACAATGAGCGGACTCATATGGGGTCATCTGCATAGATGTTGTGTTAACTTTATGAACACACTTTGGAACTTTCCCTGCATGGAGAAGAACATTATAGGGATAGTTATATTGCTGTATAATAGTAGTTTTCAAAGATATGTATAGTTAGTTTAGGGTGTTAGTTTATCTGAAAGATTGGCTTTAAGACCCCGCAGGGGCTCCAATTCTAAAGTAGAAGAACCTCTTTAATGCTCAACAAAAAACAAGCGGCAAACGTAAAAATAAACAAAAAACTTTATTATATAATTTATTACATTTTTTTCTATAAAATCCCTGTAGGCTCCTGTTGTGACATCAGGGGGACTGCAGCATAAGAGCGATGAGCTGAGCTACAATGTGCACGTTCAGACTGTTCCCCAGGAGACGATATCGCTGCCTCGTTGTTACCTCCTCAGGAAAACCTTAAAGGATGGAAGATGACAAATAATAACCAGATAGGGGGGAGATTACAGGAAGTATATAAAGTGCAGGGGGAGGGGACTCGATGGGGCGGATGTGAAGATGTGGGGTAAGAATGGGCAGAAACAGCATTACTGGATCTCCCCTTAGAAATATGGATACCTTTACCCAGAGGACTCCTGATATTATCCTATTATTAATCTTACATATGCCCAAAACATATGACTCCTATGGAAGAAAGCTGCTACGCCACTGCAACTAACAGCAACCTACACAAAAAACCATTGCCTATGCAAATGAGCTGAGAAGAGTCACTTTTTGCCCCAAATGAGTCAGCCTGAGAGGCTGGTGGGGCCTTATATTGGACTCTATAGCACCTCAAACCTACTTCTGGTGTCATTTTAAAGAGGAGAATTTCAGCTTTTAAAACCCATCCATATTATAGAGAGACAGGCAGTTAAAGACATAGTCGGAGAAATGAAAAATGCCGTTGTAGCTTCTTTTAAAGCCCTAATATAGTACTTCACATACCAAAAGTTGCTGGGAATCCGTGCAGATTGGCGATTTCTCGGGGTGTGAAGTATCTCAGTTTCAGGGTGGAGAGTTTAGCGAGCTTCTCCTCATCAGACAATGTCTCCAGTGATTTATAGGCTGAACTTATCTGCCGGGAACATGAGATTAGGCAGTAGAGGTTATCACAGTATGTACCATGATGGCCACTCACACCCTGTCCCTCATTGACCCTACAATGACCAGACAGATTCACCACCTCCCCCATGAATGTGCCCGACAAGCGGCCGCACTGTTTGTGGAAATCACAGGCATTTTTTGCCCACTTGGCTGAACATGTTCCTCATGCAGTTTATGAGAGCGCTATTGTCCGGAGGTAACACGGCGTACAGGGGGGGGGGGGGGGGGGGGGGGGGGGGGGGAGGCTGCCTGCTCCCAGCACACTGACAGAGACTTACTAAAGCTGTGTATATCATTATACTATATCATCTCTAGCAGGGGCCACAGTCACATCTCAGGCAGGTGCTACTAATCCAGAACAAATCAGATATGGGAGAGGTTTTAAAAGGAACCTATCAGCAATTCTGACCTACCAAAGCTGCATCACTTGCTGGGTATTGTCCCTGCAGTGTGTGTGTGTGTGTGTGTGTGTGTGTGTGTGTGTGTGTGTGTGTGTGTGTGTGTGTGGGGCGGGGGTCTTATCTTTCTGTAGACAGTGTTAGGTATTGTCCCTGGAGAGATGTGTATTCATACCTTTATGTGTGCTGTTAGTAGCAGCAGTACTGTGAAATAGGGCTTTACATTCCAGGACTGTAGCATCTGGAGTCATGTTCTCACACTGTTGTGCTCTGTACAGGCAGTGATCAGAATTTTCCCTAGTGTGATGTGTAACCACACCTTTGTGTATGTTGTTAGTTGCAGCAGGACTGTGAAATATGCATTTATAGTCAATCGCCGTAGCCTCTTTCGGTTTGTTTTCACTCTGCTGTGCTCTTAACTCTCTACACATCTCCTTCTCTCAGCAAATGCTATAGCATTCAAGCAGAAGCCTGCTACAGCTTTCATTCAGTGCAAAAGGGAGGGGGCAGTGGAGCAGCAGGACTGTGAAATATGCATTTATTCCAGGTTTGTAGACTCTTCTGGTGTGTTCTCACCCTACTGTGTTCTTAGCTCTCTGTATTGAGCCCCTGTACAGCTCCTCCCCTCTGCGACTGTAGCATTCATTCATTCAGGAGGGTCTGTGGAGCAGCTCAATACAGAAAGCTAATAGCATAGCAGTGTGAAAACTCATAGGGTACAACCCTGGAATATAACTACATTTTGACAGTCCTGCTTCTACTAACAACACAGTCCTGCTGCTACTGGAGATTACACAGTTCTCCAGAGAGACTGGCTGCAGATTTATATGGTCAAACTGCTGACAGGTTCCCTTTAACGTGGCTTGAGCTCAGTTCACACTGACGTCAGGGCTTTCCGTCACACACATAGAAATGACGGCACCGCCCCTTTAAATATTATTAATTTAGCAATTGACAACATAAGATATTGGGGCTCATTTACAAAGGGTCCGAAAGCCGCACTTTCGTCGGGTTTCCCGAATATTTCCGTTTTGTGCTGAATTGCCAAGGGTTTTTGGCACACACAATCGGATTGTGGCGCATCGGCTTGAGCGCGACAGAAATCAGGGGGCATGGCCGTCGGACAACCCAACGGATTCGGAAAAAATACGAAATTTAAAAAACGAATTGTGTCTCAAGATCAAGCACTTACATGCACCGGGAAGAAGAAGGTGAACTCCGGCGGACCTCGGCGCAGCAGCGACACCTGCAGGAACTGGGGCGCACGATCTTAGTGAATCGCGCCGGACCCAAATCCTCGTCGGACAACGCACCGCGTGATCGCGACGGGACGGGTAAGTAAATGTGTCCCAATATCTTGCAGTTAGGAAGGTAAACTAACACCAAGATAATACAGAAAAGTCAGACCTCTACATCTACAGCCGTCTGAAGAATAGAGCCTGTGCCCTCCACGTAATGTCCATACCTAAGAAACACAAAAAATATATAAAACACCATTAAAAATGTATATCACAAAGGAATTTTCAAATGTTCTGAATAGGATTCAGGATCAGTACAGGATAAGTAATGTCATGTATGTACACAGTGACTGCACCAGCAGCAGAATAGTGAGTGCAGCTCTGGCATACAGTGTACACCCCCATATGTAATACTGTCATACAGTGTACACCCCCATATGTAATACTGCCATACAGTGTACACATATTCTTAGATATACCCCATACACTATGGTGTCCAGATTCCAGTGCATAATGATAATTCCATTGTAACTTTGTTCCCTTTGTGGATACAAACACACTCGGCGTGGAAGAGAAAGCTGGTTAAGATACAGCATCAAACGTAGACTGCTTACATTCTTCCGTCTATACAGATCTTACCAACTTGGTAAAAGGCTCGGAACTTGGACCTTGTTGCTGAAGGATCAGACTTAAATTTTATCCAAAGTGTCTTCGAACTGGATGTGATGGGAGCCGGGATTGTGCTGTTACAGAATCTGTCAATCAGTGGTGCTGTCTCCGTGTCTCCATCTCTAATCTACACACAACAAAGGGTTACTTTGGGGGGGTGTCCTCACACTGCTGTGCTCTTAGCTCTCTACATTAAGCACCTCCCCTAAAACAGTAGCAGGGTTTTGGTTGCTTACTACAGCAGTCACTTAGCAATTGTGTTTAAGGCCCCTCGTTTACATAAGTGGGTAGTAGTGGGAAACCTACCTCTATAAAAGTGATGGAGCACCCTGCGCTGCTCTCCAGGTCCATGTGGGTAAATTTAAGGTTGATCTTTTCACCGCTGGCCTGTCTGATGACATAAATACATTGCTTGTCTCCTGTGTAAGGATCAGGCCATGACGGAGAGACAAGGAAGCCTTCAGTGTCAGAGAAAGTTCCTCCACATGCAGATCCAGCTGTGAAAAAAATATTATTATATATATATATATATATATATATATATATATATATTAAAAAAATCTATTTAAATATAAAACTGCTATCAAGATAATGAACTATTATTAAATATGCTACAAAAAAAGCTGAAAAACATAAAAACAAAGGAAATGTGTGATGTAACTAGAGAGGAGCAAATCTATTCGTCATTTCAATACAAAACAATATTCAAAAACATAAAAAAATCGAAATATTTGCTGATGTGTATCGGACAAATCGACGATAATGGAAGTTTAATGGATTCATGAAGATTCCATTATATATCAATGGTTTTTTGACGTTTTCTGTTAGTGTCTATTTGCACCACGTCTGGTCGGCTATCAAATTTATTACAAATCTTAAAAATTTGTAAAGCGAGATCTTTTTGTAAAAGTGAACCAACATCTGTTTGAACTTTAAAGATTCGGACCCAAATCCAACCTTACCAATAGGTTACTTTATGTTCGGAGTCCTCCCCTAGTAACTAGGCATGGCGGTGATTGGTCAGCTGTGTTTACCAGGTGTCTACCTAGCCAATCATAGCCATGCCTAGTTGCTAGGAGCGGGAAGCTGCCTGATTGGTTGATCTGCAGGTTAGGTGGAGCTTCTGAACAGAGGACATCGAACATAAAGTTTAGGTCCATCATCACAAGTCTACATCATGGCTGAAAAAGCCCAACGGCTTGGGCAGGCTCTAATAAAGAATTCCCAAAGTTGGAAAGAACTTTATGTAACCCTTTGGTCTTGTTCTCAGTTCATAAGTTAGTTTTGTAGACCTTCCTAAGAAGTTCTCTCCATCTTCTGGTACTAAGATGACCCGTATCTCTATAGTCCTCATATGCTAAGCCTTGGAGTCCCGGTGTCGGTTGTGTATGGATATTGGTCTGATCCATAATGATACAACTGAATATCAATGGATTCCCTATGTCTTGCAGCCTTAACATGGATATAACGCTGATGGATCCCCATTAGTTGATAGCTGAGGAATCTACTTACATGAAGAAGTTATGTAGGTCAAATGGAATCCTTTATCTGATGTTGCACTGTCAGAATGGAAGTGAATCCAGGCAGAAGGACCTGATGTCTGGAGAGGAGCCGGCGAGATTGTGCTGCAGTATTTCTGAAGAACTGGGTCGTGGTGCAAGAGGCCATCTCGAATCTAATGTGTAGAACAAAGTATGAGGAGAAGACACCTGACTGTAGAATAGACTAATTAATACGGACCTTTCAACACCTCCATTACTCCAACTATTTGTATCCTGCTGTTCCACCAATTTTGGCATAGTTGGATTTTATATAGCCTCCACCGTTCCCGGGAAATCAAGAAAATTTATTCCAGGTCTTTACTATCAGATGGGAGCTCCTCCAACCAAGGACAGTACTTCTGACACTAAGGAGCCTAGAAAGCATATGGGCCAATCAAACTACTTTGAAACTCTTATAATGAGGTTCTCTCCAGTCAAGTGGGTGGTCCTCAGTTGGAGAAGATGGCTGGCACCACCCATCTGACTGTGAAGAGATATAAATATGGACATCAATGGAATGGTGGGAACCAGAGATAAAATTTATACTATCCTAGCATGAATGAAACAATTGTTATTAAAAGAAGAAAAGAGTTGAGGGTTAAAGGGATATCCCCACGAAGAAAAGATTCTTAAATATACTCAGGATAAAAAAATAACACATTCTCTAATTCACTGTTATTAACAAAAATACAGCATTTCCCAAATATAATTACAACCTGTCTCTATCATTCCTGGTGTACACAATTTTGGTTTCCCCGGGATCCGACCGTAAAATAGAAGTCTAGGGTCGGGCAGGACAGATTCTTCTCATGAATAGCTTCTCCTGTCTGCAGAATGCAGTGCTCTCTGCATCTAGTCCCTCCCCTCTCCATTACAAGATGAGCTCAGGCACAGACATTTCCTGCAGGCAAGCAGCGTGTAGAAACTTACTCTACAAACTACAGATAAGATAAGGTCTTTATCCAGGGTAGGGAGATTTGTAGCAGAGCTGACAATGTGTTATAGTTAAGATGTCGCAGAGCTGAAGAGTGCCATTGTGTGTTATATACATCTCATGGATCACTCATCTCTGATCTGTCTCATCTTTCTTTTTCTCTGGTGAGATACTAGTAGAATGTTGGTAGTAGAGGCTAAATTAATGTGTATATAAACCCTTGAACCTGATAATCTAAGCACATTGTCAGCACACAGCATCTCATAGCACAGAGGAATCATGAAGTGTCTGCTTAGAGAGTCCCCCTCACACTGTGGAATATTACACTGACCATCACTGAGTGATAGGAGCTAAAACAGCAATAAAACTGAGTAAAAATGTTAATTAAGGGGGTTAAAAATTATCTTTATTGTGTAAACATCACTAGGGAATTAAAATTTGAGAACTTTTCGATGTCCTGGAGATTTTCCAGGTTCCTAGAAAACAACATAGAAGCAGTAAATTGATGAGTACTTACCTCCAGGTAATCGTTCTCACAGTTGTCATGATGTTCCAGGCTTAATACGCCAAAAGCAAAGGTGATGTAGAGACCCGGGTCTACAGAGATTGTCCAGTAACAATCTCGATTAGGAGGGTAGGTACCAGGATATCCAGGGGAGGATATGGATCCATGGGATTCTGAGAGTTCGCCTCCACATACTAAATAGAAAATAATTAATATTATTACATAAATATGAGGAGACAATCTGTAAAAAAAAACCTTTGGGTAGAGGAAACATAAAATAGCTAAACTGACTGGACCCTACACACAAAAGTAACATGGATTACAAACGTTTAATAATGTAGATGATTTGGCAATTGTCCTTATGCTTTATTTCTCCTGATGGTGGCGCTACAAAGGGATTTAAGGGAACCCGTTATCAAAGTCCATCCTGATAAACCAGGGACATTACTCATAGATCCAGGCAGAGGGACTGTGGTAACCTCCTTATATTTGTTATCCATGGCCTCCTTCCTTCTAAAATCAACTTTTAAAATAATGCAAATAATCTGAAAGGCTTTGGAGAGGGGCATTACCAGAGCCCCTCCGTGTCGTGGATTAACAGGCTGTTACACTGTGCAAAGAGCACTTCCCTTCTCTCACTGTTTGAGATTTCAGCAGGCAGAGGAAGGAGGGAGCTGGGAGAAAAGGGGAACAGTGTAACACCCTAGAGCCCTTCTGGCTCATTATCATAATTTTAAAAGTTGATTTTAGAAAGAAGGAGGCCCTGGGTAAGAAATATAAGAATATTACCACAGTCACTTGGATGTTGAAGGATGCACTTTGGTGAGCCTATTGTCAAGGGGCACTTCTGACATTAGGAATTGTTGACACATCCCCTTTAAGGTGTTCATCCAATTATAAAACATCTTTTCATTACTATTTAGTAATCTGTTGATAATTTGTGATAAATCTTATTTAAAATAAATGCTTCAATCTGCTTTATAATCTGCTTTTACAAGTTTATCTAAGTCTAAGTGGGCGATTGTGTTATGCTTTATTTTTCCTGGTGGTGGCGCCACATAGGAATTTTAAGAAAATCGTCCAAAATCCATCCTGATAAACCAGGGACACTTAAAGATCCAGGCACCGTGACTGTGGTAATCTTCTTATATTTGTTATCCATGGATAATAAGCCAGTGGGGCTCCTGTGGGTGCTTCCAGAGCCTCTCAGAGCTGTAGCTTCACAGGCTGTTACAATGAGCATAGCAGGTCTCCACTCCACCTACACTTCCTGCTGCTGCTAGATTACACAGGAAGAGGGAGGAGGGAGAGAGCAGGGAGTTGGGTGAGAGATGTTCTGCTTATTGTAACAGCATGTGAAAATACAGCCCTGAGGGGCTTTGGTAACTCCCCCAGAGCCCTTCAGGCAAATCATCATAATTTTAAAAGTTGATTTTAGTGAAAAATTATCGAAGTCTTCATCTGTTAATTTGACTCACCTGGATCCTGAGATTCCCAGTTAATCTGAAAACCTCCATGATCTAACTTGTGATCGGATTTGAACCAGATGTATAAAGCGTTGTGGGAGCTGTATAGTTGTCCTGGGGCAGTGTTCCCGCAGAGTTTCTCCAGCCTGAAGTCTGACATTGTTTCTCCATCGTGGATTTGAAGGAAGGTAAGACCACAATCAGAGCCCATCCCCAGGTTGAAAAATGGAAATGTGATACGTAGAATCTATCGAGACAGAACATCTGGTTATTGGAATTCTATGCAGTATCACTCAGTCTCTAGTAATAACTACAGAATCATCACCTGGAATCACACGTGATAGGGCGTAGGACAAATATACAACTTAAGTATAAACTAAGCAATTTGACGTATAAAACTCCTTTGCGGAGCTATCTGTTTCCATGGTTACAGACTACAAACCAATGTGTGCGTAGTCTGATCCTGTAGTCTAAACCTCTTTTTGGACCTCTAGGGTCTATTAAGCTTGGGATTATTAGATGATTCCCTTGTAGTCAGTCTAACACTGTCTAATAATAATAATAATTCCTTTATTTATATAGCGCACACAGATTACGCAGCACTGCACACAGATTGCCAAATCAGTCCCTGTCCCCAATGGGGCTCACAATCTAATCCACCTACCAGTATGTTATGGAGTGTGGGAGGAAACCAGAGGACCCAGAGGAAACCCGGGCAAACACAGAGAGAACATACAAACTCTTTGCATATGTTGACCTGGTGGGATTTGAACCCAGGTCCCCAGCCCTGCAAGGCAGAAGTGCTACCACTCAGCCACCGTGCTGCCCTAAACTGCAATATCAGTGCAGCATTTTGGAATTTTTCCGAAAACATGACTTCATTAACTCCAACTCGCTGTGCCTCTTACTGATTCCAGTGCAGATTAGAGATGAGCGAACATGCTCGTCCGAGCTTGATGCTCGTTCGAGCATTAGCGTACTCGAAACTGCTCGTTGCTCGGACGAATACTTCGCCCGCTCGAGAAAATGGCAGCTCCCGCCGTTTTGCTTTTTGGCGGCCAGACACAGAGCCAATCACAAGCCAGGAGACTCTGCACTCCACCCAGCATGACGTGGTACCCTTACACGTCGATAGCAGTGGTTGGCTGGCCAGATCAGGTGACCCTGGGATAGACTAGCCGCTGCCCGCGCTGCTCGGATCATTCTGTGTCTGGATGCCGCTAGGGAGAGAGCTGCTGCTGGTCAGGGAAAGCGTTAGGGTGTTCTATTAGCTTACTGTTAGGCAGGAGTGATTCTCAAAGAACCCAACAGCCCTTCTTAGGGCTACAATAACGTTCTACTTTTTTTATTTTAATTTGCATCTAGTACCATTTTGTGAGGAATTAGCAGGGGGACTTGCTACCGTTGTGTTTAGCTCTTAGTGGCACACATATCCATAGCAAAGACCGAAGTGGGAAAATTTAGTAGGGGTTGCCAGATCAGTGATTATAGTATGCTACAGACCCAGATCAGTGACTATAAGGTGCTACAGAACCAGATCAGTGACTATAGGATGTTACAGACTCACATCAGTGATTATAGGATACTACAGACCCAGATAAGTGACTATAGAATACTACAGATCTAGATCAGTGACTTTTGGAGAAACATTGCTCTATATGTCTCACCTTCTATACTGGCTTCATAGTGGAGACGGAATCCCTTGGCATTGACAGATCCATCACTGTCAAATTTCACATAGGCAAAGCTATCAGAGGTCCTCAACTCATCTGGTAATACGTTATTGCAAAATGTTCCCAGCAGTTTCCCTATAAAAGTAAAGAATATACAGTTTATATACATTTTACGCAGGGGCGTAACTTGAGGGGGTACAGAGGGTGCGGTTGCACCTGGGCCCAAGAGGGCCCAGTTTCCGGCTCTCACGAGATATAAGATTCAGTGTATGAGAGAACTGACCTGTTGCATTATATTCACGGATCTCCACAAAGTCACTTGAACAATTGGACGAATTCTGAAGATCAAGAGACTCAAATCTTATGATAAGGTAATGGCCTGTGGGGCCGGTGAAGGACCATTCACATGAAGTGGAGTCTGGGTAATTCTGTGTAGGGTAACCAGGACTTTGGATAATACCACTCTGCCCGTAGTGAGATCCTCCACAAGTAGCTGCAAATACATAAATGCAGTTTACCAAAGCAGATCATATCATCAAAATCATATCTGCCCCAGCGACCCAGACCAACGTCCTAGGATAGCAACCATGTCTTCCATCCTAACAGACACATGTAAGACAACTGGCTGCTGCTGCTGGAGTATGTGTGTGGTGGATCAAAGTTTTTATTGAGTGCTGACCCCTTGATTAATCTGTGTTGCCCAATATTTTCGTAGCGTGTGGAGCTTGGTTTTTGTGTGATGGATTAATCCAAACCTCCCCTCAAAGTTCTATATCTGATAGTAAGATAACTGTCTGCAACAATATCTTTCTACCTTACTTTCTTGCAGCAGAACTGAAATAAAACTAGGTTTTGCCCCCTTTACTATTATGTGTTGCTCATTGGTTGAAATATATTTTCATAGTAGGAGGGGCTTGGTTTGTTACTGTATTTCCTCTTCAAAGCTCTATATCTGTCTGTAAGACAACTGGCTGCAGCAGGATCCTCTCCCCTTTCTGCCATGTGTGCAGAAGAACTGAAATATTACTTGTGCTTTCCCCCCTTGACTATTATGTGTTGCTCATTGGATGAAATATATTTTCATAGTAGGAGGGGCTTGGTTTGTTACTGTATTTCCTCTTCAAAGCTCCATATCTGGCTGTAAGACAACTGGCTGCAGCAGGATCCTCTCCCCTTTCTACCATCTGTGCAGAAGAACTGGAATATTACTTGTGCTTCCCCCCCTTGACTATTTTGTGTTGCTCATTGGTAGTAATATATTTTTATAGGGGAAGGAGCTTGGTTTTTGTGTTCTGGATTAGCCCAAACCTAACAGTATTACTCTATTTACTCCTCAAAGTCCTATATCTGACTGTAAGACAACTGGCTGCAACTGGATCATTTCCCTTTTCTTTCCTGGTGCAGTACTACTATTGTCAATTGACTATTTTATATTGCTATATATTTTCATGGTGGGATGAGCTTGTTTTTTCTGTTATGGATTATTCCCATGTTACTGTATTTCTTCCTCAAAGCTCTATTTCTGACTGTAAGACAACTGGCTGCAACAGGATCCTATCCCCTTACTTCCATTTATGCAGAAGAACTGAAATATTATCAGTCCTTTAATATTTTTTAACTGTTAACTTTTAATATACTTTTATAGTAGTCAGGACTTGGTTTTTGTGATACAAGCTCAAAATTCTTATTTATGGTGAGTATGATGCTGAAACATAATGGTTGAAAAAAGACTTTGCATAGGTCTTAAAAATATGTTAGCCCCGTTTAATTATAAGAACCCAACTACAGGGCAGACAAGGGCCCAAAAATGGGGGGACACAAGTTTGGAAGGTGCTGAGTACTAGGAATTATGCCAGAAATCCAAGCCTCTGCCAGGGTATTTAGATACAGGATAGAGCTGCAGATTGAATTGTATAGGGATTGCCTGGCCACAGTTTTGGATAAGACTCTTGTAAACCACAACGGAAAGGGTCTGTAGGATGGATCCACTCCAGTGTCATGGATCTGCTACAGTGTCATGGATCCGCTACAGTGTCATGGATCAAAGTTACAAGGGGGTGTCCTAAATCATAAAAAGTTACAAGGGGGAGTCCTAAATCATAAAAAGTTACAAGGGGGTGTCCTAAATCATACAAAGTTACAAGAGGGTGTCCCAGATCATAAAAATAATTCTTTATTATATAGCGCACACAGATTACGCAGCGCTGCACAGAACTTGCCAAATCAGTCCCTGTCCTCATGGGGCTCACAATCTAATCAACCTACCAGTATGTTTTGGAGTGTGGGAGGAAACCCACTTAAACACAAAAGTTACAAGGGGGTGTCCCAGATCATAAAA
Organism: Engystomops pustulosus; assembly: GCA_019512145.1. Classification (NCBI taxonomy): domain Eukaryota; kingdom Metazoa; phylum Chordata; class Amphibia; order Anura; family Leptodactylidae; genus Engystomops; species Engystomops pustulosus. The sequence goes on along the minus strand of CM033645.1, from coordinate 207,455,574 downwards.
AGTTACAAGGGGGTGTCCCAGATCATAAAAAGTTACAAGGGGGTGTCCCAGATCATAAAAAGTTACAAGGGGGTGTCCTAAATCTTAAAAAGCTACAGACGAGTGTCCTAAATCATAAAAAGTTACAAGTGGGTGTCCGGGATTACAAAAAGTTAAAAGGCGATGCCCAGTCCAGACATAAATATGTCCTATTCATAAATATTTCTGGAAAAATTTTTAGCAAGCCAAAAACCTGCTAAAACACATCACATTCACCTTTAGGATCTCTGTGGCTCCCCGCTTCTTTACAAGCCCCTAGCAATGATAATCTGACCAGGTCATGTGACCAGCCCCGTCATTGGTAAATCATCAGAGCTGGACAAAGAGGCCCATGGTCACCCTTGTACCCAACTTGTGTCCTGTGCAAGAACAGTATGTGACTACTGAGGCCAGTTGTTCACTGGTACCAATGAGACCAGTGACTGATTGTAGCGGCCCCAGTGCCACAGGCAAGACTACAGGGGCCAGAACGGTCGGAGTTGTACGGGACCGGACGAGCTTTTTTTAGGAGTAAAATAATTTTTCTAAATTTTTTGCCCCCAGTTAACTGAGTGCGGTTATCTCATATATGTGTTATCTATAGGCTCCTTCCTTACAAAATCAACTTTTCAAAGCCCGTCTCCCACTCTCCCAGAATCCTTAGTTCTCTCCGCAGACCCCCGGTCTATTGTAACGTTCCCGACGATCCATTGTGTGACCTACAAAGCGGCAGCGCACACAATACCCCCTACAACAATGGCGGCTACATTCACACATTCCTCCACCACCACCCCCTACATCCAGTCTATGGCATCTAATCTATGGATGTTTATGGCTTTGTGGATATGATAATGATGTTCCCAGAACCTGCTGAGCTCTGACATTTCTAACACAATTCTACAAATTTTCAAAAAACTTGGCAGCTTTCTTCTAAAACCCAGAGGTTGTGTCTGTATTCGCTCCATTCAAATACATAGAGCTAAGCTGCAATACCAGCGGCGACCCATGTGTGGCGCTGTCTATGGAAGAACTCATCTTTTAGAGACCGAAAAGGTATTGGATGATATTAAGATCCTAGTAAAAAAAAAAAAAAACTTACCGCGCTTCCGAGGATTCAAATCCTTTCACGTTTTCCAGGAGAATATATTTCGGGGTTTTCTGTAGCCTGCAAAAAAATACAAATCAAAATTGTAAGTTTCTAAAAAATTGGGAGCACAAAGGGGTATCCTGGACTAAAACACTTGGGTTGGGGTCACCCAGCACCCCCACAGCCCACCTGTTCTGAGCTATAGATAAACAGAGATTGGAACATGAAGCAGACAGCGCCGTTCTCTGTGTGGTGGCCGAGTCGAGTAATTGCAGGTCACCTCACATCCAAGAGAACAAGAGCTAATCTGCAATAACCAGGCTTGGCCACTACACAGAGTACGGAGCTATCTGCCCTTTTTGGTTAATTCTGCTGATTGATGGAGATGCCAGACATCCACTGATGTGTATTTCTAAGTCCAGCTCAGACTCAGTAACATTTTCTGTATTTATGCTTAATTTAAAAAAAAAAAAAAGCATATGCTATAATAACCCATTATGTTTGGAATGATATCCATAGTTAGAATAGCGCCACCTGCTGTTTACATTGAACAATCCTTCTGTGACCACCTTGGTTTTTGTGTGCAGGTGGACGCACATGCTCAGTTGTGATTTTAATGCCTATGCAGAAGAATCCTTGTGTGTAGTGAAGCTGAAGTTTCTTCACTGCTTTTCAGGGTACAAAAAAAATTAAATTTAACCAGCTCATCTGACAAGCAGAGAAGATGATTCAGAAGATGGTTGTGACGTTGGAGTCAGTGATCATTTTAGTGGAGTCGGAGTTGTAATAAAATAGATGGACTCCGACTTTACAAAAATGCAACAGCTTGACAAAGTTTGATCAATGCAGTGCGGGCTGATTATTTTTTTCAATCAGGGATAAAACATGTATATGTCCAAGGCCCATATTTTCATATTTCTCAATTTTAAGGGGCTACATCAGTAACCAGCACCCGAGATGCACCAACAACCACAGTACAGCAGAAAATGCTGCTTCCAGAGCAGATAATAATACTGGAGACCCCAGAGCACATAACAATAATACTGGAGACCCCAGAGCAGATAATAATAGTGGAGACCCAAAAGCAGATAATAATAGTGGAGACCCCAGAGCAGATAATAATAGTGGAGACCCCAGAGCAGATAATAATAGTGGAGACCCAAAAGCAGATAATAAAAGTGGAGACCTCAGAGCAGTTAATAATAGTGGAGACCCCAGAGCAGATAATAATAGTGGAGACCCCAGAGCACATAACAATAATACTGGAGACCCCAGAGCAGATAATAATAGTGGATATCCTAGAGCACATAACAATAATACTGGAGACCCCAGAGCAGATAATAAAAGTGGAGACCCCAGAGCAGGTAATAAAAGTGGAGACCCCAGAGCAGATAATAAAAGTGGCGACCCCAGAGCAGATAATAAAAGTGGATATCCTAGAGCACATAACAATAATACTGGAGATCCCAGAAAAGATAACGATAATAATGATGAGACTCCAGAATAAACAATAATAATATTAGAGTCCTCCAGAGAAGACAAGTTAATAAATCATCTCTTTTCCTGGCTCTTCTTCTGCTCCCTGCTGCAGCTTCTTCTCTCCTACATTTGCTGCTCTGCTCAGTGTCCCCCACTGACTGTATGCACCAGCATCAGGACCTGGAGCAGAGTTGTACCAGTAAAGGTAAAGGACCTGGGAGGACAGTATAGCTGACAACTTACCACTCTTGGGTCCCCCTCTGCTCCTGGGACCTAAGCCATAGGGTATACAACCAGCATCCATTGTAAGGACACAGAGTGGAGTGGCAGGAGAGGACTTCTTAACTGCATTCATTGGTCTGTGACTGTCAGCAGGCTACGGGCTGCAACATGGCTTGACAGTCTGCATGTGGTATGCCAGCTTGGGTTGTGCACCTCTCTTCTAGGCTTTTAGTTGAGATATATGTGGCTGCACTTTATGTACCTGCTCAGCAGTGAAGCTCATCTGCTACAGATCAGAGGAGTAAAGTACTGGGAAAGAAGACCTGAGTGACCTGCAAGAGTGACCAGGGAAACAGGATTGTGGAGTTGGTGTCGGAGTTAGGAAAATTGAAGAGTCGGATGTTTGGCCTACTGAGTACATAGCCTTGGTTTCAGTCTCAAAAGAAACCGGTTCTAAGAACCAGAGATCCCTTACACGTCCAAAGGATCACAGACAGGAGTAAGACTGAGCATGTGCGTCCACCTAGACACATTCACACAGATGGACACAGAAGACCTCTGCAGAAGTTGACACTAGTCTTGCACTACTACTACTACTAAATAGATATGAACAGAAAAATCCTAGATTTTTTTTTCCCTTTTAAATAAATAACAGCGCTATTCAGTGTCTGTGCTTCAATTCTACATAATTATGATTAACAAAACATGCAAAGCTGTTATCAGACTGATTTAGTCCAAGAATAATCTGGATAACAAAACTATAAAAGAGCAGACGCCGCACCTTGGAAGGATTTCCAAAACATACAAGAAACTCTTTGCCCTTGGGTCGGACACATCACCCTGCAAGCCGATCCTGAGAGGGGAGGAAACACAGGGAGGGAAGGTGAGTGTAACACTGATGTTACGACCAATATACACACATATATATCTAATACATAGGTCTATTCCCTAGACAATGCTAATCCTGCATCATGCCATTCCTCTGTTATTACTCTCGAAAATATATAATTAAAAAGACAACTGGGCGTCAACATTCCGCTGGTCAATGGGGTGTGTCCCTGAACATTCTAACACTGTTCAACTGTCCAATCTAATGTCAACGGGAATAATTTGACTCCTATGAATCTACCATACTGTGTTAGGCCACACCCACTTGACAAGTGGGACTGTCGCGTCCAGTTGTTAAATTTATGTATATATTTCCAGTAGCAGTAACAGGTGAACGGCATACAGATTTCCCCAAAAATGATGATCTAGATCTGTTATTATTTGGGGAAAGCAAGTATTTTCTAAATCTTAGAAGTCAGGAGAGCTGCATAGTCTCTGAAGAGTAGAGATGAGCAGACCTGATGGTCGAATTCGGGTTCGGCCTCCTGATCTGGCCATATTACTAGATTGGAGTCCAAACAGCCAATCCTTCAATTTCCCGCCCCTAGCAACTAGCCATGGCTATGATAAGGCAGAATGGGCCCCCCTGACCAATTATAGCCATGGTTAGTTACTAGGGGCATCAATTTGCCAAATCGGCTACTCAGCTGCCAATCTGTCAAAATGGACCATCGGTTCCACTTGTCTCTAATTAAGAATCCAATGGGTGGTCCTACCGCTGTAAAATGAGTAGGAACACACACTGGATTTTTTAGGCATAGGGATTATAAAATAATATTATAAAAAATCCTCCAGATCAATCTTGTGGCACAGAAGAGATTCCAAGTCCGACGTGACAGGTTCCCTTTAATTTTATCAAAATGTATTGATATCCAGAAATAAACGAAACAATCCTTATGTAAGTGCGGATAATCGTCATGTTATCACAGGTACCTTGTAAACGGCTGACAGGGAGGACTCATAAGGATCATATCGAACGCCAACGAGTCCAGCTCTCTTAGTGATATCCCCTGGCACAGGAAAGAAAGCAAATCATAATCCATTTACTGGCACAGTATCCGAGCATCATAGAAGTGTAGTGCGAGTGCGGCAATGTTATACGGGCACTAAAAGTCACTATTGTATAGGCATCTATGACCTGCTGTATTACTGAGCTGACTTGGGTGCTCCAACAGCATTAAGTAGTTCCCTGGTAGTCACCCTTTAACCCCGTAGAAAGATTTGGACTTCACAGAAGGGAACCCCCAGCTTGTAACGTCAGAAGTAGACTGACTTATGTGATGTCTGATCTAAGCAGGTCTAGAGACATCAGCGTATGGCACCAAAGGGACAACAGGGGCAGTGGTCATAAAACAGGCCGAGGTCAAAGCATTGAAATGGCATGTAAATGGAAAAAGAAAAAGAGAACAGAAATTGAGCATGTGCACAAACTATACAGACGCATTAGCTGAAACACCAGTGAACTAGAACCCTCACTGCTCAGGCACCTTCCTATGGGGAAAGGATATGTATATCCTACTGATGCCAAAAGCTGGTCAGCACTAGACAACAGTGTTGAAGAGAGAGTGTAAATGTTGAACATATCTATAGACTTATGCTTATGCATAGATCCAGAAGTAGACACTAGATGAAAAAATGTAACGGGTAGATCCACCAGCAAAGACCATTAGAGGCTATGGGGGATGGATGCCACTGTACTGCATCCATACCTGACCTCTGCTGAGCGTACACTCTGGGAGTTTCCCCCAGTGTCCATATAAGGCGACACCCTGAACATCGTCAGTGGGACTCACTGTAGCCGTATCCTTACTGAGGTGGAAGTTAAAGGTGATGTGAACCTCGCCTATTTCTGTCTTTCCACTATACACACAGGCAATGGTAATGAGCACAGGACATTGGACACTCTACACCCTAGCCACAGATGCTCTTCAAGAACGAGATAGAGAGTAAATTATAAAGCAATTGCACTTTATTATATCCACAGTCCAGACTATTAAAAAGAAGTACCGGTAATATCAAGGTCACGTCTGGATAAGGTAATGTAATAACCAGGCTGAAAGCCAATACACAGATAGAAACTGCTGAGGCTGCACATTCATACAGCGGCTGAGACACTTCTGATGAAGGTCCAAAGGCTAGTGGATTTCTGATTACCGGTACTACTTCATCAATAACATAGCATTATATGGCATTCAGTATAATAGATATCTCCAGGAGCCGACCTGCAAACCAACTAGAGACCCCCCTGCAAAACCCCAACCTGTTCTGTAACCATGCATAGGGCAGCACGGTGGATTAGTGGTTAGCATTACAGCCTTGCAACTCCCAGGTCAACATCTGCAAAGAGTTTTTATGTTCTCTCCATGTTTGCGTGGGTTTCCACCGGGTCCTCCGGTTTCCTCCCACAGTCAAAAACATACTGGTAGGTTGATTAGATTTTGAGCCTTATGGGGACAAGGACCGTTTTGGTCATCTCTGTGCAGCGCTGCGTTCTATATAAATAAAAGAATTATTATTATGCCGGCACATAGCCCTGAACTGGAGCTGTATACTCAACAGTAGAATAACTATTGATTTCCAGAATAGTCCCGATACACTGAATGCAGCCAGAGACATTGACTTACGTTACCCCAGCAATGTCATGATGACATGCACTGAACCTGATGACTGCACTCATTTAGGGCCGGCTTATCAATTCACCTTTGCACTCAAGTAACAATGTACGTGCTACAGATCTACCGACCTGTGGAAACAAGGGTCTTAATACAGTATAACATACTGTACGTGACATACCCATTGCCCTATATACTTAGATGACTAGATAATCTTCTTATCTTAAACCCCTGGCGATCGGGTGATCACTCTGTCTATGTGCTGCCTCCAGAGGAGTAACATGGTATTGCTCCATGGTGTTCATTCAATCCTATTAAAGGCAACCTACCACCACGATTCTACCTATAAAGGTAGAACGGGTGGTAGGTGGATGAATGGGACGTGAGGATAGCCCTTTTTTGGGCTAATCCTCACGTCCCGGCTATACTTCGGTAAACTTTAATAAGTCTGTATGTAATTTTTTTTAAGTGGCTACTGGGGCGTGGAGTAGCCGGACACGAGGCTAGAAGTCGCGGCTACTCCACGCCCCCGTAGCCTCGTTCCTCCACCTACCATGTAATCTTTGGTGTGCAGCTCCTTGTAGCTGCGCGCCCTCATCCGAGTACCCGGCGTTCTGCGCATGCACAGTAGCGCCGGCCTCGGAACTATGGCCGCGCAATCGTAGGCCTGCGTTCTGCGCATGCACCGAATCGTAGAGAAAGCCGCTCACATAAAGGGGTATTCGCATCTTAAAATTAAAGTAGACATCAGTAATGGGGTTGGAGTCTCAGGACAGGCTATAGAAATCCTAGAGAAATCTTTATCACATCGTTTGTATCCTTAGCACCAAGTTGTTCAAAGTCAGGTCAAGCTATAATAAATTAAAGGGATATTCCAGATTTTTTTGGGGGTTAGGTGATCAATATCAGATTCTCATCCAATCAGCTGCTTTAAGCAGTTAGGGTGCTCGTGTGGGCGCTGCTCCCGCTTTACATGATGTCACACGCACTCGTCATGAGACGTCATAGCTGCTGAGTTGTACTAAAGGAACGGTCTCCCTTATCAATAGGATTGGGATAACTTATATGTGGGTGTCCATCCTCACTGATCACAGGAATAGGAGTCCTGTTTCCATCAACAGAGCAACAAGTCGAGTATCTGTACTGCCACTGTCAATGGGATACTACAGGTAGCAGAATACAGTGCTCAGCTATCTCCAGCATTACCATAGATTGTCGGAGGAAAGATAAAACCCCACACATACACCAGATATTTCCTGTATTTGTTACTTATTTTCGTTGCTGTATAAAATGATTGTTGTGAGAAAGGCTTTGTTCCATGTTACATAAATGGCCGGCCAACCACTCTATCATACACTGTCAGCTGAATGTCAGCCAACTATTACAGACTATGGCTGCTGAGTTTTATCTCAGTTTCTAATTAGCAATTCCCAATTATTCTGCTCTTCCATTTATTTTATAGGCATACAGTGGGATACATCTTTGCCATACACTGTAAGGACACATCGGAATCCTCCTGACATGTCCCTACAACAAATGACATGAAACGTAATGTGAACCCAGCATTATCTTCTCCACTGTCAGAGAGTTGGCGCTGGAGCGGATGAGAAGGTCCTGTTGTTATGATTATCTTTTCAAAGTTTCACTATTTGCTCCTTTGCTCCGGCTCCTCCTCTATGACAGTGGAGAGGATTGCAATGGTCAGATACCAGGACTGATATCTTGGCAAACGTAGGAACTAGTGCCCTATAACCTGTTTAAGATCAGCTACATTAGGGTGTGAAAGCTCCTCTTTAAAAGACTATTTTTCCTTACCAATACGGATGGCCTATGCGTAGGATAGGTAGTTAATATCAGATCAGAAGGACCTCCAACAATCAGCTGCTTCTGGAGCTAAGTGGCACTAACAAAACTTGACCACTACGTGAACAATGGAGCTGATCTTCAAGATTTGTTTTGTGGCGCCAAGATCACTGTCTATATATCTTATAAGAAATACACAAACCTCTATAGACTTGGGCCATAAGGGAGTATTCGGAAAGTTGTGCTTGTAGACTTCATTGGCGATGGTGTTGACGTCCACAGCGGCCACCACTTCGGCAGATGCCCCACTTTCTGAAATAGTGACAAAATCATTTATCCTTAGTAATTAGGGTAACATTTTTTAGGATAGGAAGTTTAAAGTCAGTTTTCAAGGGTCTATGTAGCAATTGGAGGCAAATTTATGAAATGTTGCACAACGTTGGACAATTCTGCTGGATCTTTAAGTCTACCATATCTGTCCTGAGAAGTTACTCCACTTTGTACACACTTTTCACACATTTGCTACAATGAGCCCTTCAGGTCTATATTAAGGGATTGCAAGTGATCCCCTTGCAGCTGATCGTCTTTTAGTCGACCCAACTTGTGAATATCTGTAGGTGATTTCGTGTGTCTCTGTAAACAATGGCACCCGGTGAACGTCATCCTACGAGGAGATACAGAGCAGCTCACCTGGACAGGTGAGGGAATAGTGACACCTAGTGCATGACCGTTTCACAACCCACCATTGTCATTGATGTCCCCAAATATCTATTACTGGCAGGCTTTATTTGAGGTTTGGGCAGTATGGTGGGCTATGTTATAGGGGGCAGCATAGCAGGCTTTATTTTGGGTAGTAGCATCTTGTAAGTTTTGGGTTATAAATTTGGGGCAGCGCGGGCGGCTAGGTCACGAGGGCAGCGCGAGCGGCTAGGTCACGAGGGCAGCGCGGGCGGCTAGGTCACGAGGGCAGCGCGGGCGGCTAGGTCACGAGGGCAGCGCGGGCGGCTAGGTCACGAGGGCAGCGTGGGCGGCTAGGTCATGTGGGGCAGCAGGGTGGATCTAGGTACTGAGGGCAGCGCGGGCGGCTAGGTCACGAGGGCAGCGCGGGCGGCTAGGTCACGAGGGCAGCCGTCGGGGGCGCTAGGTCACGAGGGCAGCGCGGCGGCTAGGTCACAAGGGAGCAGCTGCGGAGCTGGCTAGTCACGTGAGGGCAGCGCGGGCGGCTGCTACGTCACGAGGGCAGCGCGGGCGGCTACGTACGAGGGCAGCGCGCGGCGGCTAGGTTATATCAGCAGCCAGCAGTCTGTTTACTTTTGTCCAAAAGCAAATGTCAAGGCCAACTGTATGTGAATCAAAAGAAGAAACAACTGTTTAGGACCGACTTCCACCACCAAGTCAATGACCTTTGATCAGCTGGACCTATGAAATGGACCTGAGAAGCGGGTGTTATCATAGGGTCTCAAACTGCTGGCTATATGAGGAATACACTGCATATACATACAAGCTGCGATGATGGGTATATAACTTCTGGTCAATGGGCTGTACTTCAGAACCCAATAACATTGATCTCAGTATAATACAGCCAAGGCAGGACCGCCACCAGTTCTAGACACTTACACAATCTTCTGTGGTTTTTGGCTACAGATCCCTGTCCGAAAACAGCAAATGCCCTTCATTAACCTGTTACAACCCTGGCATACACCAATCTCATGAGTCACAGAGTTTAATCTTCATGCCCGTACTCCTACAATGGGGGGTACTGAGGCCCCCGACTCTCCATGACCCATCGGCAATTAAATTCAAGACGAAAGCAGAGCGCATGTGAGCGATTAGGAACGTCACTGTGTCACCCAGCGAAGAGACACCAGATTTATCAAAACCGAGCTGGAGGCCTGAGGGTAAGGTGAGGAAGTGTATGCAGAGGAAAATTGTAATATGAATAACAATATGATTTCATATTATTTAGATTCTAGAATGTGTGAAACAGCATCGCAATAACCCATCGAAAGTAAAGGAACGCGTAGACTTTCGGGAACCTCTAGAGCACGTGATGGGAACCTTTTAGAGATTGAGGCCCAAACTACAACAAAAGACCACCTTTATTATCGCAAAAGTGCCAACACAGAATGTAATTTGTGATTTTATACATCCCTGCTCTGTCACCGTTTTAATGATACCAGCAACCTGGGGACACCCAATACAGCGAGAAACAGAGAATCACTAGTGGTAGAGCCGTCACTTTAAAATAGCTCTGTGCACAAAGCATCCTGGCTGTCTGGACTGCAGGAAGATATCTGGAGTCCTCTCTGGTGATGGCCTGAGTGCCACTGAAGGGCTCTGAGTGCCACCACCGTGCCATAGGTTAGCCATCACTGCTTCTAGGAGCGTCATCTTGACATCGCCTCTCCTTTTAATTCTATTTCAGCAAATTCCTCAGCAAAATATTTTTGTTAGTATCAGGTCTTATACTTCTTCATTGTGCCGTTCCTCTCTCTATTCTTTTTTAAAGTTAAGGTAAAATTTGAGGAGTTAGGGCCATCTGGCTTGACCAAAGGTTTTTTTCTCAGCTGAAAATCCCAGAAGAACCTGCACCCTTCTATAAACATGGCGACTAGAACCAGAAAAACCCACCAAATATGTCTGCTCCCAACGCTCTTCTCAAATATTATACAACACGTCCAAAGTTGAGAACCAAATGAATCTCCACGAACCACCCGTTGTATCTAAAATACCATAGGAAGCCAGTAGGAATACCATAGAAGAAGAAAATTCTCAAGCACATTTATGGAAAGTATGTTAAAATTCTTCTTTTGAAGGCCCATACAAAAACAGAACGACAAAGCAGATGGACCTCTCAGAGGTTTGCATTAAACTATTGTAAAAGCGTCTATGACCGGTAGGGGTTTGGGGTTCAGTGTCAGTCATATGCTGTGGATTCAGCATGGTCAGCTGCTGGTTCTGGGGTCAACCACAGTCTGGTCTGTAGAAGCAGGCAGCGTCATCAACCATAGTGGGTCTAGTGGGGGGGTGTCACGCGGTGTCACCCATGGTCTTGGTCCGGGGGAGAGATAAGCAGTTCACATTATTAGCCGATGTCTGGTCTGGAGGGGCGGGTCAGCGGTGTCAGCCAAGTTTGGTCTGGGGGGCGGGCTGCTCCATCGTGTCAGCCATGGTTTGGTCTGTGGAGGAGAAAGCAATGTCATCACCATAGTCTGTCTGCTGGGGGTTTAGCGGTGTCAGCCATAGTCTGTCTGGGGAAAAAGGCAGCATTATTAGCCATGGTCTGTCTGGGAGAAAGGCAGCATCATCAGCCATAGTCTGGTCTGGTGGTAGGGTGTCAGGCATAGTCTGGTCTGGAGGAAGACATATCATCAACCACAGTCTGGTCTGAGTGGGAGGTCTTACATTATCATGCAGGATCCGTTACAATAGTACAGGTGAGGACACTCTTTGCCTTCCATACTTTGACCTGTATATGACTATTCTGTACATTAATAAGTTTGTATGAAATGTGACTGTTAAGAAATATTTCCTACATGTACTATCCAGGACAATCAGTGAGATTTGGGATATGATACAGAATCAAGTAGGTACTGTTTAGGGTCTATATCAGTCATAGGGAGACTGGAGAGGAGACTGAGAAGACTGTTGGGCCATTATCACCAACCTCTGCTTCTGTCTCGCCTAGCTTTCTAATAGATCCCAAGAATTTGTTGCAGATTGTGGATAAATAGGATGGAGGGAAAGATACAACGGTATGTATGTTGATGCAGTGCCTGTATTTACAAGTAGGATAATGGCTCAATCTAAGTAAATAGGGTTAGATAATCAGCTGGAAGGGGGCACCCATGGGAAATGAGATGTAGACAGGAATGCATGACCCTTTCCCTTGCCCTCATTAACTGGTGTTAGGTTTATTAAGGAATGTTTGCATGTGGTTCAAGATCTTCTCGTGGGGCCCACAATCTTCTAGCATGAACAAGATCCTCTTGGGTCGCTCAAGATCCTCTTGGGTCGCTCAAGATCCTCTTGGGTCGCTCAAGATCCTCTTGGGTCGCTCAAGATCCTCTTGGGTCGCTCAAGATCCTCTTGGGTCGCTCAAGATCCTCTTGGGTCGCTCAAGATCCTCTTGGGTCGTCAATCGATTAGCCGCCGTCTCTCAGAGAGTCAAGGGTGATCACTGATCGGGTGAAGATGCTGGACCGTTAATTCTGCTGGGTGCAGTGCGCTCTACCTTGGTGGATACTGACTCTGTCTTGGGTCTCTCAGATCCATCTTGGGTCGAGCTCAAGATCACCCTCTTGGGGTCGCTCAGATCCTCTTGGGTCGCTCAAGATCCTCTTGGGTAGCTCAAGAATGCGCTCTTGGGTCGCCAACCAGAACATTTGGCATAGCCAACGTTGTTCCAGTTCTCAGACTTCTCATGTTATCAAAAACAACATTTTTGTCTCTAAGTCTCTGAACGATCCAATTGATGCTAATTCTCTTCATGATTCCGCTGCAACTTTTTTCTTAACTGTTTTTCTTGCTGTGCTATGCTATGGCTCACGTATCAGAGACCAACAGAGGACACCATGACTTCATGTTAATGTCCTACTGGCCGTCTTGATCCTGTCCAATACACTGTCATGTGTTGGGCCTTCTCCAGCCATATCATCGTATGTGACTTCTTCTATGTTGCTGAACTCATGGACATCATCCATCCTCGTTTTTCTTGTGACTCTTATTAGGAGAGCAGAAGAGGGACACGGCTGGTTTTTGAGGGTGATCAGTATAGCAGGGTTGATACAATATTTAGGAGACCCAGATTTCCGGGCAGAAGGATTTTCCACAGGTTTGTAACTTCTCTACACCATATCAGAGCAAAATTCAACTGCGTCATGGAGCAGAAAACACAGGAATGATATAAATCATGTGGAGGAAGCCAAAGTGTCTTCTAAGATGGAGCGGGATAGACGTCTGGTAGATTAGACCCAGCGCGATAGATCCTCCAATCTCACAAAGGCCCCAAGATAGTTAAAGATTCAGAAGTTTAGGGATCTTGTATCAGGTCCGGCTGAGTATATACAGTGAATACCGCTCAGGTTTAGAGATATAGCTAAGCTACAGCTCTAGGGAGTTCCTATACTACACCCTTTTAGTACACGCCTCCACAGAACACGATAACAGTCTCAGGTTCACGATATAGTGGTCAGGGTCTCAGTATATACAATGTATACATGCTCCAGCATCAGTATGGATACCAGTCTGATATTGGCTCAGCAATCAAGTAATATACATCTGTCATAACAGCTCCATCTTCACATATCACAGCGTGGTATTCCGTTCACATCAAGATCAGTTATGATCTCCAGCACCGTTATAAACAGCTCCAGATCAGCTACCAGTGTAACAGCTCCAGCATGTAAAACAGCTGTATACATGGTCCCAGGCCTCAGTATCAATACACAGCTGTATCCGAATCCAGGTGTTACCGTCCGTCTATATATACAGCGTGTATTCCAGGTCCAGTCAGTATATACACAACAATAAAAGTGTATCCAGTATCCAGGCTCATGATATCAGCGTATCCAGATCCAGTGCTCAGTATATACAGATCTGTATCCAGGTCCATGCTCAGTACACGATCCGGTCCAGGCTCGTATGCCCAAGTCAGGTATACGTAACGTCAGTGCATATATACGCTGTTCCAGGTCCATGCTCAGATACATGTATCAGTCATGGCATCTAACATCTTACAAGCGGTATATAGACAGCTGTGTAGCCAGCCAGGTCCAGCTCAAGTATATACACTGTATCCAGGTCCAGCAGATTGTCACCGATATCGTATCTACACTGTATCAGGTCCAATCCATCAGTATATACGCTCGCAGCTCTATATATTACAGTCCAGCTCAGTAATACACTGGTATAAAATCCATTAGGTATCAGGCCCACACTCCAGTATATACAGACTTTAAAACGTCCAGGTCCTCCAGACCCTCAGTTATCAGTCAGGCTCAGAACCGTCCAGCATAATATTACAGCTGAAATAGAAGGCTCAATCAGTCTACAGTCAGCTCAGTAATCCGCTCAAGAAAGGCTCCAGTCATTAGTATTAAGTTGTATAAAACAGCTCCGGCACAGTAGTAGCTCCTTAGATAGTACATTATAACAGCTCTCAGGTGCAGATGTATAAGTCCACCTCAGTCATCCCCCCAGTTATAGTACAGCTTACCAATCCTCAGCGCATTGTTAGCACGCTCCCCCGTATCCCTCAGGTCACAGCTTGTATAGCGCGTGCCAGCAGTACAATATATTACAGACTGTATACAGTTTCCAGCTCTAGTTATAAACTGTTATAAGTCAGCACTCGTTACAGCTCCAGGCTCAGTATATACAGCCAGCATAAAGGTCATATACGCTGTATACAGCTCCCAGCATACAGTATATACAGACCAGGCAATCAGTATATACATGATAACACTCCAGAGTCAGTAGATACAGCTCCCTCAGATTCAGTATATACAGCTGTATAAAAAAACAGCTCCAGGCCAAGTATATACATGCCCCCTCGGAACAGAATCCAGATCAATATAACTAGGGACTGTTAACTAACAGTCCCAGGACATAATGACAGCTCCAGGCTCAGTATATAGACAGTCCAAACTAAAGTCATTTTCTGGTATAAGGCAAGCATCCAGGGCACTCAGTAGTAACAGCTCCAGCATCAGTATAATACAGCTGTATACACTCCAGGCTCAGTATATACAGCTCCAGCATCAGTATAATACAGCTGTATACACAGCTCCAAGGTCACGTATAATATAACAGCTCAGCATCAGTATATACAGCTTGTATCAGCCTCCAAGGCTCTCCGTATCTTACAGCTCCAGCACAGTATTAATACAGGCATGATTAAGCATGCTCCAGGCTCAGTTATGAACCAGCTCAGCGCAGCTATCAGAGATACCTGCTGTATTACATCTCCAAGGATAAGTATATACAGCGCCAAGACATCAGGATACAAGATATTACAGCTGTATACGCTCCGGGCTCAGTATTATACCGCGTCGCATTCAGTAGACGCCAGCTGTATACAGCTCCAGGCTCAGTATATACAGCTGTATACAGCTCCAGGCTCAGTGTATACACTTTTATACAGCTCCAGGCTCAGTGTATACAGGTCCACCCTCAGTATATAGAGGTCCGGTTTCAGTATATACAGCAGCTATAGCCCGGTACCGGGCACCACGTGTATGCACGGGGAGGTGACATGGCGGCCGGTGTTTCCGGGTGTTATTACCTGTCAGGCCGCAGTGCATTCCCCCGATGCCGCTGTACAGCTCCAGCACCCGGAGCGGCGCCATCACTGGATCCCCCGGTGTGTGCGGCCTGGCCGGCTCCTCTCCTCCTCCACAGCTCGGGCACTTCCGTATGATTAGGCCGGTCTAGGCGCAGTCTCCCGGGGCTCTGCTGTGCTGGCGGCTCGGAGGGGGTGTCCTGTGTGTATGGAGGCGGCCTGTATTATACCGGGTGTCTGCTCCTATATGCAGGGTATGCCCTGGTTTTACTTTTATTCCACAAAACCTCGACATCGTAATCACATTCTCCTTCCCCTCTATTCGCCCCTGGGGTCCTTCCACTACTTGCCCTGCCCTCATCGGGTCCTTCCCTCAGTGGCGCCTCGGCCTACCTAACTCCTGCCTCATCCTTTGCCCTGGCATCCTTTCCCTCTAATGCCCCTGTGTACTTCCGGGTCCTTTCCCTCTATATGCCCCTGGTACTCCAGGAGTCCTTTCCCTATCTCTGCCCCTGGTACTCCAGGAGTCCTTTCCCTCTATTGCCCCTGGCTACCTCCAGCGAGTCCTTTCCCTCTATGACCCTGTACTCCAGAGCCTTTCCCTCTAATGCCACCTGGTCCTCAGAGTCTTTGCCCCTCTGCCCCAGGGTCCTCTGGAGTCCTTTCCCTCTAATGCCCCTGGTACTCCAGGAGTCCTTTCCCTCTAATGCCCCTGGTACTCCAGGAGTCCTTTCCCTCTAATGCCCCTGGTACTCCAGGAGTCCTTCCCTCTACTGCCCCTGGTACTCCAGGAGTCCTTTTCCCTCTATTGCCCCTGGTACTCCAGGAGTCCTTTCCCTCTAAGCCCCTGGGTCCTCCAGTGACCCTGGCTCCTTTCCCTCTAATGCCCCTGGTAACTCCAGAGTCCTTTCCCTCTATGCCCCTGGTATCCAGAGCCTTTCCCTCTACTGCCACAAGACTCAGGCTCCATCCAGGGTCCTTTCCCCTACTGCCCCTGCCTCCAGGTCCTTCCCTCTATTGCCCCTCCGGTCCATCCCAAACGGCCCCTGCTCCTCCCAGGGGTCCTTCATTGCCCCTGAATCCTTTCCTCTAATGCCCTGGTACTCCAGGAGTCCTTTCCCTCTATGCCCCTGGTACTCCAGGAGTCCTTTCCCTCTACACACATGCCCCTGGTACTCCGGATTCCTTTCCCTCTAATGCCCCGGTACTCAGGAGTCCTTTCCCTCTATTGGCCCTGGTACTCCGGTAGAAGTCCTTTCCCTCTAAGCCCCCTGGTACTCGGAGTCTTTCCCTCTATGCCCCTGGACTCCAGGAGTCCTTTCCCTCTATGCCCCTGGTACTCCAGGAGTCCTTCCCTTATGCCCTGTCTCCGGTCTTCCTCTAGCCCTTCCCCAGGAGTCCTTCCCCTCTATTGCCCCTGGGGTCCTTTCCCACTACTGCCCCTGCTCCTCCAGGGGTCCTTCCCCTCTATTGCCCCTCCGGTCCATTCCCTCAACTGCCCCTGCTCCTCCCAGGGGTCCTTCTATTGCCCCTGGCATCCTTTCCCTCTAATGCCCCTGGTACTCCAGGAGTCCTTTCCCTCTACTGCCCCTGGTACTCCAGGAGTCCTTTCCCTCTAATGCCCCAGGGTACTCAGGAGTCCTTTCCCTCTAATTGGCACCTGGTACTCCGGGTAGAAGTCCTTTCCCTCTAAGCCCCCTGGTACTCGGGAGTACTTTCCCTCTAATGCCCCTGGGACTCGCAGGAGTCCTTTCCCTCTATGCCACTGGTACTACAGGAGTCCTTCCCTTACTGCCCCGTACTTCCAGGAGTCCTTTCCCTCTACTGCCCCTGGTACTCCAGGAGTCCTTTCCCTCTAATGCCCCTGGTACTCCAGGAGTCCTTTCCCTCTAATGCCCCTGGTACTCCAGGAGTCCTTTCCCTCTAATGCCCCTGGTACTCCAGGAAGTCCATTTCCCTCTAATGCCCCTCGGTACTCCAGGAGCCTTTCCTCTAATAGCCCTGAGTTACTCCAGGACATCCTTTCCCTCTAATGCCCCTGGTACTCCAGGAGTCCTTTCCCTCTACTGCCCCTGGTACTCCAGGAGTCCTTTCCCTCTAATGCCCCTGGTACTCCAGGAGTCCTTTCCCTCTAATGCCCCTGGTACTCCAGGAGTCCTTTCCCACCATTGCTCCTGTTCCTCGAGGATTCCTTCTCCTCCATTGCCCCTGGTCCATGGTTCCTTCTCTTCTATTGCTCTTTCTCCATCTTTCCTTCCCCTACATTGCCCCTGCTCCTCCAGGGGGTCCTTCTTCTATTTTGCCCCTTCATCTTTAGGGGTCCATCCTCTCTATTGCCCTTCGACACTTGCCATAGTTGCCCCGTTTGTCCCAGACTATTCATATTGTATATCAAAACAACTGACACGCATTTATAATGGTCATTTTGAATTACTATTTTGAAAAACTTAAAAAAATATATACTATACATGTTAAAAAATATATTTTTTCCAGTTTTTGTTACTTTAACCCCCAAAAAACTAAAAATGTGTTTAGGCCTGGTCAGAAAGCGGTTGGTCTCCCAAAACTTAGGATTTCCCTTTTAAATTAGCACAGCATATACAGACGGTCCCCTACTTAAGAACACTCGACTTACATACGACCCCTAGTTACAAACGGACCTCTGTACATTATTAGAGGAAATCTACCATCACAATCCATCCTGATAAACCAGGGACATTACTCATAGATCCAGGCATCGGGACTCTGGTTATCTCATATTTGTTATCCATGGCCTCCTGCCTTCTAAAATAAAAGCAGCTTTTAAAATTATGCAAAGGAGCCCATCCCCTTCCCACCGTGTGAGATTACATACAGTGGGATGGGAAGAGGAAGACAGTGTAACAGCCTGTGAATCTACAGCATGGAGGGGCTCTGGTAACACCCATTGCTCATTAACATAATTATAGAACAGTTGCTTTAGAAGGAAGAGGACATTGATAACAGATACAAGAGGATTATCATAGTCATGGTGGATCTATAAGTAAGTGGTTTATTATGATGAATTTTGATGGTAGATTTTCCTTTCCATTCTATCTATATCTCCATTTTTTTTTACATAATGTGAATAATTGGAAAGATTGAGAAATTCTGAGGATTTTGAGTCTCTATGACAAATTTATACAGAGGGGATTTTCTAAGGACATTCCTGATATTGTATGGCTGTCACTGCTGCAGTGATGTATTATATATGGCCGTGCCTCCTCTCATGTGTCCTGTGTGGATGGAGGGGCCAGTGATGTACTGAGATGGTCATTGGGAATAGGATGGAATTTGGATTTTGGAACCCAGCAGGTTTGCTACATCTTACAGAAGTCCCAGAGTTGTAACACCTGTCCCAGGCAGGTCATGAGAAAGCAGGTGAAGTGGTAGTCAAGGTACAGGCCGAGGTCAGGGCAGGCAGCTAAGGTTCAAACATAATCACAAAGTGGTCCAGAACACAGGATAGGAGCAGACATTGCTCAGGCACCTGCCTCACATCATCAGGAGTCACTGGAGTTTGGTTGATGGCACATTAAACACTAAGTCTATGAGGATGAGGGGTGACACAAGAGCTTACAGTCCATGAGGATGAGGGGGTGACACAAGAGCTTACAGTCTATGAGGATGAGGGGGGACACAAGAGCTTACAGTCCATGAGGATGAGGGGGTGACACAAGAGCTTACAGTGTATGAGGATGAGGGGGTGACACAAGAGCTTACAGTGTATGAGGATGAGGGGGTGACACAAGAGCTTACAGTCTATGAGGATGAGGGGGTGACACAGGAGCTTACAGTCCATGAGGATGAGGGGGTGACACAAGAGCTTACAGTCTATGAGGATGAGGGGGTGACACAAGAGCTTACAGTCTATGAGGATGAGGGGGTGACACAAGAGCCTACAGTCTTGTATAATATCTCCCTTCTCATCCCGCTGGCTCTGTATACATCAGTCTTCACTGCAGCTTTTGCATTCTATTCCCTTATCGGGTAAACATGGAATTGTGATAAGGTCCAGTTCTTGCAATAAACCCTCTCATCAGTACTGGAAATTCTTGGCTTTTATCTGCAGGGTTATCTCAAAATATGAGCATGGATAATGGATATGAGGATAGGAACCCTCAGAACGGAGGGCAAAGGCCAAGCATGTCATGGTCTCCAGTTGTGACATTTGACATAGGGTTGGAAGCAGAAGACCCTAGGATAGAGTTTCTCCACCAACCTAAACAATGACCCTGAAGCCGGGTCACAGGAAACAGCTGGAGCATATAATGGAGACCACATGGAGGACCTCTGCATCCCAATAACTGCTCCATAACTTTCTCCTCCAGTCACATGTGCTTGTATCATCTACAGGTGGATATACAGTATACAGTAACATACAGTACAGTGAATTGTGAACAACGCCATCTATCTATCTATCTATCTATCTCTTATATCTATCTCATATCTATCTATCTAACTATCTATCTATCTCATATCTATCTATCTATCTATCTATCATATCTATATCATATCTATCTCATATCTATCTATCTCATATCTATCTATCTCATATCTATCTCATATCTATCTCTCTCATATATATCTCTATCTATCTATCTATCTATCTATCTCTTATATCTATCTATCTATCTCTTATATCTATCTATCTATCTCTTATATCTATCTATCTATCTATCTATCTATCTATCTATCTATCTATCTATCTATCTATCTCTTATATCTATCTATCTATCTATCTATCTATCTATCTATCTATCTATCTATCTATCTATCTATCTATCTATCTATCTATCTATCTATCTCATATCTTTCTATCTATCTATCTCATATCTATCTATCTCATATCTATCTATCTCATATCTATCTATATCATATCTATCTCATATCTGTATATAGAGATGTATACATTTTATGTGAAACATGTAAGGAGTCCTTAATAATCACTCTCCACCACCTCTCTTATACTAGATGTTTCCTGTAGATGACCCCTGATCTCGTAACCTATCTAGGAGAATGGGGATAATAAAGTTTTGTTCTCCTCCCGCCAGGTCGTGCTGCATTACTCTGCTTCATGGACGTCTAGAAGTATCTATATGGGTGTTTTAGTGTGTGGAGTATTACACATCCAGGTCTGGTGTGTGTGTTGGAGCTCGCTTTATCTTTGCCTTACATGTGGATCTTTGTTGGGTGTTGATCATTTTTGGCTCCGTACCATTACAGCTGTGTTACTTCACCACCTATTCTGGAAGGATATTAAGTCATGGAGCAGGAAGATGTTCTTAGCTTTAGCACTTTCAACATCAAGTGGATGGATATTTGTATTAGGTTTTGGTCAAGGATTGACCATCATCCCCTCTGCGTAGATTAGGCTTATCAATGGCGGTCAACAAGGGGTTAATTCCCCTGAATAGAGCATCAGGATGTACATGCGCACCGCAGCACCATTCATTGTCTGAGGTTCCCTTCATTTTAGAGAATGGACCCTCATTCCTGTCATCGGTGGGGGGTCCTAATGGGCATACAATTAAATCTTGGGTCAAGTAGTTCAGTAAAGTACTTGATGATCTTGAAATTCTCACTAGAGGTATACTCAAGGAACAACAGACTGCTGCAGCTAATAGTAAGTTTTCTGTCTTATCCCAAGTGTTTTATTCATATCAGTACAGGTCAGTAATGCTCTATAATGTCCCATAGGGTTTAGAGACGTCATAGCAGCTAGTCTCCAGCCACCAGCTGAGACATAGAGCCATCAGAGGGTTAAAACTGCAAAAAAAAAAAAGCAATCCAACTAAATGTTTAGTTGTAATTCCTGCCGCACACCCCTGTCCTAAAAACTTGTCAGTCAACACAAGTCATAGGGGCCGATTTATTAGGACTGGTTCATTTTGTGCCACCATGTGCCAGGCTTGTTAGGGTTGGAAAAGCCACAAAAAAATTTCAAAACTTGTGGCATGCTCAGGGATTTGCAACTTTTTTTGTGCTTTGATCCTAAGCTTACTGCTACCTGAGGCCAGCTATATATACAGTCCCCCATTTTGGCGCAGGTTCTGCCGCCTGAGGCAAGGAGCTCATCTTGCCTCATGGCTCGTGTATACATGATTGCCCACCAAAAAAATGGTGCACATAATATTTGCCCCAATATCTACTAGACACAGTGCCCTCTTTATTGGCATGCCAGACTGCCCCCATATCAGCCCCCCTCATACATAACAGGCCCAGAAATCACTTTCTTGCTCCCAGCACTATAGTCAACCATCTCTAGAGAATATCATGAATACAGTAAACGTGATATGATCTTCCCAGCTCTTTCCATCCATATATGGCGCCGTACATACTCGGCTGTTTCAGGATATTGTTTTTCTTGGAAGCTTTTTTCGTTCCATGGTTTCACATATCGTGCCAAAAAAAACTAAAATTACCAGCATGAAAAACTAAAGTTATGGGATGAGTGGAGGTATACAGTGTATGTATGGAGCTTCATTATGTGTCATATAGATGTGTACCCCATGATCTATAAAGTCCTGTGGATTATGATTGCACAATATTATAATGTACATGATAACATATGGATACCATTAGCCACATACAGGGAGGGCTTGTCCATTTTCCTGGAAAGAGATCATCCTGAGAAGTCTTTCTCTTAAAGGGGTTCTCCAGCTCCATAGAGATGAATGGAGTAGCCGGCACATGCGCGACCGGCCGCTCTCTTTATTTTGGGTTACAACGGGGGTACTACAGAACCCCGTTCTTGTGATCCGTGGGATCCCATCACTGAGACCCCTATCCTGTGGATAAAGGATAGCTTGTATGTGACAGTAGAAACCCTTTCAAGAATCAAGTATCAAATAATTCCTGGTCTTGTAGGACGGTAAAGATGGCACAAGGCTCACAGAAACCAGTTGGCAAAGATAGAATTGCTTGCCTATCCTTGGGTCACGAAGGAGACTTCTCTTGCCGTTGTACAGAGTCTTAAAGGCCATGGAGATTCTGGGTAAGGAATATACAAATAGGGGTACATTTACCTTGATCTGGGGTTTGTCTCCTTCGAGTTTCTTCAACTGGACCTAATAGGCTCCCATACTGGCACCCATACTGTCCCCTCTGGCACCTCGGTTTTTGTGATTAAGCTTAATAGTGGCAGTTTAGGGGTTAAAGAGATCTCCGTGCTTGGCAGATGCAGTGGAGACCATTATTTGTGTAAGAGCCGGGCTCCTACTGCTGATCGTGCTAACACTGTGACCGTGGCAGCCCGATCACCAGGACAACAACGCTCGTCCTAACACACACTATACTAACTATTTAGGACGACCATATTTGTCCTTGCTTAATTTTTTCTACCACGCCTGAAATATACATACCTTAGAATGTTTTTTTTCAATGGACAGTCTGAGCTCTGTGTGCCTTTTTCGTGCAGGTGCAGCCAAAATACGCCAACCACGTCTACCATTTGGGACAGGAAGATATGTGTCCCGTACGTGATTAAAGTGTAGCCGCGGCACAAATAGGGAGACACACCAAAAACAATGACAAAACTAGGCACAAAAAAGAACACACTTCAAAACGGTAATAGATGTGTATGATACATCCCCCCGAAGTGTTTTAGAGTTTACTTCCCCTTCCTGACCCATATCTATGGCCAGTTTTTTTTTAAATTACGGAACATCCAATTTAAGGTCAATAGTTAGGATTATGTTTTCTTTGAATCCGACCAATGTTCTTCATGGCCTCAGGTAGGTCGGAGTGCCCCCAGTCCCCAGACCCCCGCCCCCCCCCGTCTCTCTGTTTCTAAAATCCTGACTACATCCTGACAAGTTGTGCTCACATGTTCTCGGATAACAGTAGAAAAACAAACAAATGTCGTCTATTACTAAGTGTCTGGTGCGTGATAGGAGGTCAGTCCCCAGCAGGTCCTTGCTGATAGTCGGGAGGAGAACATGGAGCAGATTGATCCCAACACTGAGGACATCCTGGTGCAGAGATAAATCTGCACAGTTGTGACAACTTCCTTCCATCGCTCGTAAATATGAGGCCGTCTCAATATGGCTACCGCAGAGGAAGGACCAAGCTAACATTGTCCATCCATCGACACTAACTGCTGATCATCATGGACCTTCAGAAGATGTACAGTTCAGATACATGGACATGTTGGGTCCTCCAAAGCAAGTAACCCCTGTTTTTTATATGGATGGGTCAGTAGTTTCAGTTCAGTGGGGATACAATGGCTCCATCGGTTTTATAGTGGCCATGTGGAGAACTGCAGCTCCTCTCCTAGTCTAATGAAGCTTAATGAACCCTACATGGCTTCTGGATCTATTCCTACGCTGGGGCAGATTTACTTATCCGTTCCGTTCGCGATCCAGCGGCGCGTTCTCTGCGCTGGATTCGGGTCCGGCCGGGATTCATCAAGGTAGTTCCTCTGACGTCCACCAGGTGGCGCTGCTGCGCTGAGGAGCATCGGAACGCACTCAAATTCACCGGCCTATCCTGGATGAAGGTAAGCGCGAGTCCCGCGACACTTTCGGTTTTTTAAATGCGGCGCTTTTTCCGAATCCGTCAGGTTTTCGTTCGGCCAAGCCCCCCGATTTCCGTCGCGTGCATGCCGGCGCCGATGCGCCATAATCCGATCGCGTGTGGCAAAAACCCGGGGCAATACAGGGAAAATCGGCGCAAATCGGAAATATTAGGGTAACACGTCGGGAAAACGCGAATCGGGCCCTTAGTAAATGACCCCCATAGTGTCTGGGTAGCGCAGCAGATCAAATTAGGGTCTAGTTGTCAGACCCTCTAAAGATAGATCATCCGTACCAAAAACTGACGTCCTGCTTAGCAAGCCCCTTTAACTTGGGCTCTAATGCAAATCAGTAAAGGGTCTCCACTTTCTATGTGCCATCTATAATACCAGTGCCTAATATAGCAATGGGGGCTTTTTTTTGGTAGGGGGATGGAAAATTGGGCAAACGCCCAGGGCACTCATTTTCTGGAGGGGCTTTGCAGATGGTAACCTGAGATGTGCACCAAAACTCAAAGGTATTATTAAGTAGTACATATTATACCAGTAGTTTTGACCATTCAAAGCTTCAGAGAGTGATGGGTAGTGGTCCTGAAGATCTGAGTAACTATACCTATGTGATGTTAGTAGCAGCAGGACTGTAAAAAAAACAAAACATTTGTATTACTGGATTGTAGCTGGACTTGGAGCACTGGGAGAGTGTCCTCACATTGCTGTGTTCTTTGACCTCTGCATTCAAACTGCTCCCAGCTCCTCCCCTCTACTGTAATATCTAACCAGAAGCCTACCACTGCTCATACTCATGTGAGATTTTATACACCAGTGCAACACATTGCTCCAAGTCCAGCTACAATCCTGGAATGTAATAGAATTTTTACAATCCTGCTGCTAGTAACAACACACACCAAGGTATGATTATACCAGGGCAATACATAACACTTTCTGAAGCTTTGTATGGGGAAAACTGCTGGTGGACTCCCTTAAGTACTGTATGGGGGTATTATTAAAATTATGTGCAAGTGACTTTATGACGGTATTATATGAGCTCTTTATCGTAGTATTATTTAAATATTTAATTTTAGCTGGACACTATATCATGGTATTATTTGGGATGTATATGGCAGTATTATTCTGGTACTATATGGCGGTAGGATCACGTATTCTGTAAATTCAGACTTGGCCGAGGTGGGACATCTACCTCTATGCCCCTGGTGGCCATGTCTACCCCTACCTGCCATGCTACCTCCCTAATGGTGCCATCTTTTGACCCTAATGCCGCCATATGGTCACATATCGCACATAACGCCCCCTCACCCTGGTATGAATGGACTCGATTCGCTTAAGTCCAGCTGTTAGTAACAGAATATGGATATTTTCCTCTCTCATGGTAGCGGTTACGGACAAGAAAGTCTTACTCCTCATTAGTCATGGAAACTTCTAGACTGATCCGATGAAACATAGCGGGAGGGAATGTTTCTCTCCTCCAGTATTGGATCCACATTTTAGGCATCTTTTTTTTTTTTAATTTTATTTGGAAACCTTCCTAAGATTTCCCGCGCAGTGGTGAGGAAGGAAATGGCGGATCTAGGGGAGTCCCTACTAGACGAGGCGCCACGCCTCAAGGCTCACAGATGCCTCTTACTTAACCATTGAGGGCACAGACCGGTCTCTCGCACCGCGCTCGCTCTCTATACACAACGCTGCTTCCTGCTGATAGCGCTTTTACCGAGAAATCTCTACATCTGCAAAACATCCTGATGGCACATAAGGTGTAGCAGAGCTGAGTTTGTCATTTATGTGTTTCATGCTACCTCCATGGTGCTGAAAAGTTATAGAGGTGTAGCAGTGCTGAGTTTGTCACTTATGAGTTAGGTGCTTCCTCCATGATGATGGAAAGTAATAGAATTGTAGCAGAGCTGAGGAGCCTCTTCCATGGTACGGAAATGAAATACAGATACAGCAGAGCTGTGTTTGTCACTTACAACATAAAATCTCTCCATCTGCCAATCGCCCTGACCACACATGCTTTAAGGTGTAGCAGGGCAGAATTTGTCATTTATGCATTTCATGCAAACGCCATGGTGCTGCAAAGTAGAGGTGTAGCAGGGCTGAGTTTGTCCCTTATTTGTTATGTTCTTCCTCCATGATGATGAAAAGTAGTAGAGGTGTAGCCGAGCTGATGTTCTTCCATGGTGCGATAATGAAATACAGATACAGCAGAGCTGTGTTTGTCACTTATGACATACAAAGTTTCTACATCTGCCAAACGTCCTGATCGCACATGCTTTAAGGTGTAGCAGTGCTGAGTTTGTCATTTATTTGGTTCATGCATCTTCCATGATGCTGAAAAGTAATTGAGGTGTAGCAGTGCTGAGTTTGTCATTTATTTGTTAGGAGCTACTTCCCTGGTGCGGAAAACGAAATACAGATGCTTCATGCATCCGCCATGGTGCTGCAAAGTAGAGGTGTAGCAGAGCTGAGTTTGTCATTTATGTATTCCATGCATTCGCCATCGGGCTGGAAACCATTGGAGGTTTAGCAGAGCTGAGTTTGTCATTTATTTGGTTCATGTATCCTCCATGGTGCTGAAAAGTAATTGAGGTGTAGCAGAGCTGAATTTGTTTCTTATGTGTAAAGTTTTTCCAAGTTTCTTCCATGATGCGAAAATGAAATACAGATACAGCAGAGCTGAGTTTGTCACTTACAATATATGATACTGACCTGTATAACTGCAATGAACTAATAAGGGAGCATTACACAAGTTACAGTAACATTATCAGTCCCATTGAGAATGAATGAAACAAGGGACAAGGAACCCCTGTTTTCATAATCGGGGGGGGGGGGGTCCCTGCGGTTCGACCCCCCCAGTGATCTGACAATTGTACGCTGTAACATATTTATAATATTTATACTGTAAGATGTAAACTTCGGAAGTTGTAAAGAAGTGTTCCCCCTCTATAACAAGCAGCCCCCCACCAATTACACTTTCACCGCTCATCTAATGGACGCCCCCTAAAATGCAGCCCCCTAAGGAGTTAAACGACAGATCCAACGCTGCTACATCTGGATGTGGCTAATGAAATTCTCATGTGTAAGGGAGGATGGGTCATGCATGCAGCGCAGACAGGGGCTGGACTCAGCTGCTGAATCCCCCCTTTGCTCCCACCCTCCTTAGGATCCTTTGTCTACAGAGCAGCACAGGCGAAAGAAGATTTTTTTTTGGATTCCTAAATTTTATCCGCAGTATAAAATGAAGGCAGTGAGTAAAACACACATAAAAATATACACTTTTAGTATAGGGGCCCCCCATGGATGCGTAGCCCTGGCTATAAAGAGGAAACTTTTTGTCATGTTACTCAGTGTTGCCCTGGTGATGAATACACTGGGGACTGGATATGACTTCACCATCTTACAATGGGGTGAGGCAGACTTTGGCAACTAGCCAAGTCACCAGCTGTTGTGGTACTACAAATACCAGCATGGCCAGCAACCTAAACCACAGATACCTACATGTTCTGTGTATACTAATCGACTACAACATTTTAGAAGCAGCTTTTTCCATGACTTATCATATCCAAAAAGTTTGAAGCAAACTAATAATAAATAATAATAATTGTTTTATTTATATAGGGCACACAGATTACGCAGCGCTGCATAGAGCTTGTCACATCAGTCCCTGTCCCCAATGGGGCTCACAATCTAATCACTTACCAGTATGTTTTGGAGTATGGGAGGAAACTGGAGGACCGGGAGGAAACTCGCGCAAACACGGAGAGAACATACAAACTCTTTTGCAGATGTTGACCCTGGGACTTGAACCAAGGTCCCCAGCACTGCAAGGCTGTGATACCTACTACAGTGGTACTACAAGTCCCAGCATGTTAACTGTATTGCTTCTTTAAGCATATATTACTTCTACATGACATTATAGGGGTACTACTAATCCCAGCATGCACATTACTATTGCTTATCAATGGTGGTGCCTGCAAAAACTTCCCATAGAAAAGCTACTAGTTCTCCATCATCATAAGTCCATGGCATTTGCATGTGTTGGATGCTGCAGTACTACTAATCCCAGCATCCACATTGGTTTCTTGTATTATGAAATACTTTGCTATGATGATTGTGCAAATACATCATGAAAAATTGTTAGGCATTGCACGTGATAGAGCAACACTGGTTGTGGTGGTACTACAAATCCCAGCATTGACCTTAGCCAGGCATTCTGCAATGCATAGCTATGGAAGCATCCATAGGGTGTGCCTGTGCATGTCAGAGAAGGGAGACTTTAAACTTGTAGTACTACAACTCCCAGCATGTACTTTAGTATTACAGTAGCTTGGAATAGCTTCAATGTAAAGCTGTGGACGTATAAAATCAAAAATCCATTGTTTGGCTTGCACACATGATGGAGGAGAGACACTTTATGGTTGTAGTACTACAACTCCCAGCATGCACTTTAGTATTGCAGTAGCTTGGAATAGCTGAACGTCACAACTATGGAAGTATATCATCACAAATCCATAGGGTCTGCATGTGCATATTTTGGAGGAGGGAAGCATTAATGTTGTAGTACTACAACTCCCAGCATGCACTTTAGTATTGCAGTAGCTTGGAATAGCTGCATGACATATCTGTGGAAGTATATTAACACAGGGTCTGCATGTGCATATGTTAGAGGAGGGACACTTTTAGGTTGTAGATTTGTAGTACCACTAGTCCCAGACTGCCCCACACTGTCCTAGCATTCTGCAGTCCATACTCTAGCTGCCCCCCTTGCACAGCCCCAGGTTTTTGCAGCAGGGAGAAGTTTCATGAAAACTTAGAAGTTAAAAAAAAAAAGTTTTGCAAAACTTATTACAAAAAAAAAAAAGTTTCTCCCCTGCTAGGAGACAAATAAGAGATGCTCCAGCCCTGAGGTCCTGCCCCTTCTGCTGCTATTGGCTGTGGATTAGTCAAGGTCCTCATGGAGCCCTGCACATTGGTGGCCTGTGGCATCACTCCTACCCCTGAGCCGCTATCTGCAGTATAAATACCAGTCTAGGTGCCAGCTCCTTCTCCTGCTGAAGCTCTGACTGGGGACCACTGCAGCCCTGCATTGCCATCTCACACAAAGGAATAGCAGCCCACCATGAGTACCAAGTCTTCATACAAGAGGCTCTTTGGGGGGAACCCCAGATCTAGCTCCTCTGGAAGTCGCTATGTCACCTCCAGCAGTAGGTACAACCTGGGCAGTGCCTACCGCCCTGGATACAGCAGTGGTGGTGGTCTTACCAGCAGAACAGTCTACACCACATCATCCTCCCCAGGTTCCTTCACCAAGTCTTCAGCTGTCAGACTGAGGAGCAGCCTTCCTCCAGCCAGGGTGACAGATAGTGTAGACTTCTCCCTGGCAGATGCCATCAACTTGGAGTTCAAAGCCAACAGGACCAATGAGAAGGCTGAGATGCAGGAGCTCAATGACAGGTTTGCCAACTTCATTGACAAAGTTCGGTTCCTGGAGCAGCAGAACAAGATCCTTCTGGCTGAATTGGAACAGCTGAAGGGAAAGGGCACCTCCAGGGTTGGGGACCTGTATGAAGAAGAACTGAGGGATCTCAGGAGGCAAGTGGACCTTCTGACTAATGAAAAAGCCAGGGTGGAGGTGGACAGAGACAACCTATCAGACGACCTGCAGAGACTCAGAGAAAAGTAAGTCTTGATACAATGTTGCACATCTAGTTCTATCTGTAAATATTTACATCTTTAGATACAATGTAGATGTAGATGGTTAACCCTATCCTCAAATTGTTACATCATGTCCTCAAAGTGACTCATTTATGGCCAAAAAAGGGGAAAAGGTTTCTCTTTAAGAGAAATTGGGTCAGGCTTTTGTTGTGCTGCCCATTTTGGGGTAAGTGGGTTTGTTTTGGCTTGGAACAAGGGGTTTATCCAACAGTGTTGAGATTGCTGGTCCAGCAGAATAGATACAAAAACTCCAGCCATGCAGCATAATATTAGGGCTGGGAGTCTGGTGGTGCTGTGGGCTGGAGAGATCTTGGCTAGAGGACTGTCTGGTCTCTGGGATGGGTGTGGCAGGTCATTCAAACTGAATTGGGCACCGGGCCTGTTGTCCACATAGATGCTGAGAGGCGTGGGCGAGTCTCCATATACATGATATAACAATATTTCTCAATAGTTTTATACATATATATTCTTTAGATAATAATATAAACCTCAGTAATTCCTCCTGGCATCACCATGAATGACAAATTCACCCCTGGCCACAGGTTTTAG
The DNA here is from genome assembly GCA_019512145.1 of Engystomops pustulosus. Taxonomy (NCBI): domain Eukaryota; kingdom Metazoa; phylum Chordata; class Amphibia; order Anura; family Leptodactylidae; genus Engystomops; species Engystomops pustulosus. The sequence continues at coordinate 207,425,374 of CM033645.1, read as the reverse complement.
AACGTAATATAACAGTTACAGATCCCTTTTTCGTAGCTTATGCGACTTCATTATTATGTAGCAAGTTAAACTTTTGTAGGACAAACTTTTTTCCTAATATATTTTTATGATTTGGATTTTAGGCTACAAGACGAAATCATTCAGAAGGAAGAAGCTGAGAGCAATCTGCAGTCATTCCGACAGGTTTGTGGCTTTGCAGATGTGATACTCAATAACACCCTCAGGAAATGCTGCCTGACACCCATTCTTTCCTGTCTATAGGGTCAGGCTCTGCTCCATACTGCCCCCTAGGGGTATGCAGTATAAATCCAATAGTTAAAGAAGCCCTAAACTTATCTTCATTATTGGATGAATACAATACAGAGTAGTCATTGTGTGGACAGGATTTTTTTTTAATGTGTTTCTTACTACAGTTTTTTAACCCCATCCCCTAAAATATCTGATAAGGGAATCAATAACTTGTCCCTGTACTTGTCTAAAAATTTGGGAGACTATTTCTGGGACTGTTGCCGAAATACTATGTATTATTTATATGCAGAGTGATGTAAAATTACCTGATCTTAGTAGTTTTGTACTAATATAAGGGGTATATTCACATGCAGCAGATTTTTCTGGTACTACCCTATTTATCAGAATGAGTCGTATAGAAATCCAAATATTTGACGCCAAAATTCTCCAATTCAGATCAATGCAACAAGATTTTAATTTGCCTAAAACTGATTGCCAGATGTGATTAGACTATTAGATGATTCAGATATGAGATGCAGGCACCACACCCCGACACTGCTGGATGCTGAGGTGGCCGAGAGGAGTCCTTTCCGAAATTTCTTGACGTCACTGGCCCTGCCCAATGACCACAATAGGGGGGAGGGGAACATCCTCCACCCCTACTGCAATATGAAATATGGAGAGACCCAGGAATACAATCAAACAATTTTAAACTAGATATTTTAATAGAAAGATGGAATCAGAGGAAAATGCTTCCTTCTCCACTTACTTGGCGCCTCTTATGCTTCCTAATTTTTGCTGAGATCCTTCTTTTCACAAAGAGTATCAAATTACACAGAAGTCTATGGAGAGGGAGTGAGCTACTGCAGCTATGTCTCTACCTACCAGCTCAGAGAACTAATAGCCCAGACCACTTACATAAAAGGTGGGGTATCCCAGTCTCCCCCTAAAGCTGATGATATACACTAGATAAGTAACAGCCAAAGTACAAATTTCACCACTATGTTTATGGAGGTCTCACTACTCCTCTGACAACCCAGACTATTTGTTCTTGGAAGAACCAGAGGAGTCTAGCAGCTGCCTTTCCACCCATGAAAACACATGCACACTCGGACAAGACCTGCATGTATGTGTATGAGGTGGGGATGGACAGGAGAGATAGCTGTTCTCTGATACTTTCCGTGTATGGAGATTCTTGTGAAATACTTGGTATAAAATATAAAACTTAATATAAAATATCTTTAAAATGTAGCATTACGTTATGACAAGTCCGGGTCATAGGGGGAAGGGCATGACTAGATCTTGTACTACAGCATCTATATGTGGTCACTAATGTCTTTTGTCTGCGGTAAGGAATGACATATAGATTCAATACAAACCAAAGGGGGAATCCCTGTGCCATGCTCCGCCCCCTGAGCTCCTCACTGTAGGCTTTTTTTAAAGGAATTGTCTAACTTTCACAATCTCATATGAATGAACTGATGAGCTGATCGCCCCTGGATCTGACTGGTAAAATTGCAGCCCATATCCAGTGTCAGACTGGGATACCTTGGGCCCACTAGTAAAATCTGATCTTGGGGTCCACCACAACTATCAGTTTGTTATATAATCTATTAATATAATCATATGAATACATAAGATAGTTGATATGCTCTATGCTAAATATATGAATAAACTAAAGAGAGGGCACCTTGTCCAGCACCAATTATGTAGGGCTTGGGGACCCACCTGACTCAGGGGCCCACCGGGGGATCCACCTGTTCACCTGTGGGTCAGTTCCAAGCCCGCCCATATGATATAATATTACAATGTGTCTATCAATGTAACTCAAGACTGGGGACCTCCACTAGGTCTATAGATCCCAATCTCTACCAGTAGGAGGCACTCTTATATCCCATCCTTTTGAGACCTAATGACCTCTAGAGACAACTCTTTAAATATAAAAATAGGGATCACCTCTTTTAAAATGCGAAAAAATAAGCTGCTTCCCGTACCAGTCATAACCAACAAACAATACACTAGGCCAAGGAAGTCAAAACCAGCCAAGCATTTATTCTCTAGTGGCCTCTGCAGGCGAAATGTAGTATTGCATGATGACCATTCAATTGAATGCTTGAGCATGTAATAATCGGTCATCTTCAGTCCTCCAAGACAAAATTCATTCTCTGCATTACAGAGGGAGGGTTGTCCTAAGCAGGAACCTCATGATATGATGCCTGAACCCCCTATATTCCAGATCAGTTAAATGCTGCGTACTATGATGCCTCTATAAAAATAAAGTCTTATGTTTTATGGCTGCAAAATAAGTAACTACCCCCCAGGGTGCTGCAGGGTACATGACCCCTGAGCATTCAGTGCACATCCCCACCCGTACACAATAGCATCCACTTGTGTGATCCTTAAGAACTTCTCAAGCTCATGGACCATTCCTTCACACAAAGAAGTCTCCCATATAGCATAGAGCGGCAGTCACGGAGCAATAGCCCATCTGTTTCCCCTCCTGACAAGCGCCGCAGCTTTCTCACGCCTTCACTGAGGAATGTAGCTCCGGGATCCATCCCAATCCCCTGGAATAATAGCCGGCTGTGTGCCCCTATTGTAGGGTTTGTTGCTTGCAGCGGTGTATTATGTGCGGGACACACAGGAAATTACATTCTTTATTATTTTATTAGATGCAGCAGAAGACATTCAGGATAGATGTGATCCCCCTGTATGTTCTGTAGATCACAGACCGGATGTAGCGCCCCCTATGTGTCATACAATATGGCCCGTAGCATTGGGTGGTCCCTTCTAATAGCGCCCCCTATGTGCCATACAATATGACTCATAGCATTGGGTGGTCTCTTCTAATAGCGCCCCCTATGTGTCATACAATATGACCCGTAGCATTGGGTGGTCCCTTCTAATAGCGCCCCCTATGTGTCATCTTCTAATAGCGCCCCCTATGTGTCATACAATATGGCCCGTAGCATTGGGTGGTCCCTTCTAATAGCGCCCCCTATGTGTCATACAATATGGCCCGTAGCATTGGGTGGTC
>CM033645.1:207391085-207421955 GCA_019512145.1 Engystomops pustulosus | reverse complement strand
GGGTGGTCCCTTCTAATAGCGCCCCCTATGTGTCATACAATATGGCCTGTAGCATTGGGTGGTCAATTCTAATAGCGCACCCTATGTGTCATACAATATGACTCGTAACATTGGGTGGTCCCTTCTAATAGCACCTCATTAGCATACAGATTAAAATGGGAGTTTTTCATAAACTTTTGTGTTTCCATTTTGAAACAGAAATCCACCAATTTTTTAATTTTTCCATGTACAAGGGCTTGTTTTCAGTGTAACAAATTGTACTCTCCAGTGACACTATTTAATATTCCATGACATATACTGGAAAGTAAGAAAAAAAAAAACAAATGTGGGGAAAGTGGGGAGAAAACGCTTTAGCTCTGTATTCTTATGGGCTTTGTATTTATGTCTTTCACTTCTTGTTCCAGGTGACACCTCCCTTTTATTCCTTGGGTTGGTACGATCACGGGGGACACCAAATTTATATAGTTACTAATATGTTTTCATTGAATTTAAAAAATTAATTTGCCTTGTTCTAACGCCAATAACTTTTTAGTACTACAGTGTAAAGATCTGTGTGAGGTCTCACTTTTTGTAGGATGAGCTGATGTTTTCATTGCTGCCAGTTTGCATAATGTACAAGCTTTGATCACTTTTTATTAAAAGTTTAAAAATGGCAAAAAAAAGTGGTGGCTCGGATATTTGGGCGCTTGTCCTTGTTTTTATATTTTATTGGATCTGAACTTTTGGGACATTCTTCATCACGTTCAACCCCATATGCTATAATGCTAACTCTCTGACAGTGGTCACCTGACTCCTTAAATCTATAGCTGTTTATGCTGTGAATAACAACTGATATTGGGATTTTTAAAGTTTCTTAAAAAAATTTGATGTAACGCTACTGCCACCATCTGGTAGGTAGTGAGGACTGCAGTTTTCTGCCATTTTAGGAGAAACTAAACCTAATTCTCACAGGTTGGTATGGGGAAATTTGGGGTTGGTAATTGACACCTAATCAAAAATCTAAGGGGTTGAATTGGTTAACTTTATAAGTAAAATATAATGAATTACTTACATGGTTAAAAAAAAATAAAAAAAAATAAAAAAAATAAAAATATATATATATAATATATACACATATCTATTCATACAGTGAATTATTCATAGTATTAGGATATCTATTGGACTCTGGCTGGTGAAAGTATAGCATAGCACCCATTACATACGTTGTTGAGGAGTGTACTGCTGTTTTTATTCAGAATAATACATTTTTATTTATATAGCGCACATAGATTACGCAGCGCTGCACAAAGCATGACAAATTGGTCCCTGTCCCCAATGTGGCTCACAATCTAATCAACCTACCAGTAATTTTTTGGAGTGTGGGAGGAAACCGGAGGACCCAGAGGAAACCCATTCCAACATCAAGAGAACATACAAACTCTTTGCAGATGTTGACCTGGGTGAGATTCAAACCCAAGACCCCAACGCTGCAAGGCAGAAGTGCTACCCACGCAGTGTATATATTTATATATTTTGTAGGGTTATATTGTATGTTGAATATGTCATCCAAACAATGAGGTCATTTGTGGTTGCAGGGGTGTTTTTTATTTGTGTAGTACATATTTAATACACGTGAGGGGCGCAGTGTGGTCATTTGTGAGTGGTATATATTTTGTAGGAGCACAGTGTGTGTCATAGTTGTTATGTAGGGGACACCATACATTCACAGAGTGTCAGTGAGCCAAGTTTCCCTTCCAGCATCACCCTGGAGGGGGTTGTTATCCATTATTAGTAGTCACTGTTTTTTGAGTCATGTGTGGGCACTTTTTTGGGGTTTGTCTGGTTATTTTATTAGACATGATATTGTGTGGGATCAGGGGTAGACCATTGGAACTGTTTATTAAAATAATATCGTGGGTCCTCAACTTCTATGTAGCCCACGGTAGCTGTAATCTGCCACTGATCATCAGATTTTCAGCAAATCTTAGCTTTCCCCAGTGCTAATTCTGCTCCTGATAACCCAGGAGGCCTTAAAGGAAACCTCCCATGAGGAATCTATCAGAAGTAGATGTGATGGTAGATTCCTCCTGCTGCCTCTGCCCTAATCTGTAATGTAATAATCCTGGAACCTGACTTGTTAAAAACTGTATTCTAGTAATATGTAAATAAGCTGCAGGGGCTACTGGGGCGTGTACTAGCCTGGCCAGGCACTGGGAGCTAAAGGCTACGCCACGCCCCAGTAGCCTCTACTGGTAATTTACATATTTCTAGAATAAAGTTTTTAACAAGTTAGGTTCCAGGATTATTAAATTACAGATTAGGGCAGAGGCAGCAGGAGGAATCTATAATCACATCTAATTCTCATAGATTCCTCATGGTAGGTTTCCTTTAAAAGGAAATTCACCAGCAGTATTGACCACACAAAGCTGCAGACAGTGTTGGCCTTGGATCTGTGTAACCAGACCTCTGTGAAATGTTGTTAGTAGCAGCAGGATTGTGAAACATGGATTTATCTCACAAAGTTATGTTTACTTATCTCTCCAGTGACAATACCCAACACTGTCTGCAGAGAGCACAGCAGTGTGAGGAAACTCCCCCAGTGCTTCAAGTCCAGCTACAATCCTGGGCTTTGAATGCATTTTTCACTGTTCTTCTGCTACTAACAATGCACACCAGGGTATGATTACACATCTTTCCAGGGACAATATTTAAGACTGGCTGCAGCTTTGTTTTAAGCCAAATATGATTCTGTTATAGGGTATTATGTTATTGTATAGTAGTAAAAGAACAATGGACCAGTCCTGAAACAGGGCAGGTAGACAGATCTTGTGTAATCTTATTGTGGACCTGCAGGTGGCAGTACAATCATTACATTTCCAGAATGGTTTTGGAATCCGAGTTGTGAAAATTCCAGACCACATTGTATAAAACTTTATTTTTGTTAATATTCATTTCCCGGAGAACTTTTCCACTAGATCTTTCCATGGCTTCTCTCGACAGCACACAGGATCCCACATTACATTTACAATATGTAGTATGTTCGGCGAGTCATAAATGTGTCCACAAAGTAGATTCCTACTAGATGGATGTTTTTTTCACAAAATACTGGGGCTTATTTACTAATGGTTGCGCTGGTTCACCTTTCCCGGGGATTACACGGCCTTGACAGGTATTTAACAGGTGTCTGCGCTGGGATTGTGTCGCACAGGATAATATTTTGGCGCTGCTGCACTGGATTTTATGCGTCAGAAATCGGGGGGCCGGGCCGTCGGACAACCCGACTGATTCGGACTGAGCGCGGGATTTAAGTTTCAAATTGTGTCACAAACCCAAGCACTTACATGCACCAGGAAGAAGAAGGTGAACTCCGGGGGACCTGAGTGGGGAAGCAACACATGCAGGATATCGGGCGCACGATCTTAGTGAATCGCAGCACAGGGCATTATACACGACAATGCACTTTCGGGAAACTCCATCGGACGGGTGAGTAAATGTGCCCCATTGTGGGCTAAAATTGTTTAAAAATGTCACTTTTAAAATTACCTGGAACTACTATTTGGTTCAGGAAAAGGGTGTGGACTTTCCATCCTATCCAAAAGGGACATATTGGGGTACATTTACTAAGGGTTCGCACACCGTATTTCCGATTTGCGCCACATTTAACAGGGGTTTTTGGCGCATGGGATCGGATTTTCTTTCATGCAACACAAATCGGGGGGCCGGGCCGTCGGACAACCCGACTGATTCGGACTGAGCGCAGGATTTAAAATTCAAATTGTGTCGCAAGATCAGCACTTACATGCACCAGGAAGAAGAAGGTGAACTCCGGCGGACCTGAGCGGGGAGGCGACACATGCAGGATATCGGGCGCACGATCTTAGTGAATCCCGCCGGACTTCATCCTCGTCAGACAACGCACCTCAGTGATCGTGACAGGACGGGTAAGTAAATGTGCCCCATTGTTGCACTGTGATGCTTCCTCTCAGGCTCCTCTCCCTCACTTTCCACAAATTAGAGATTTTACTTGTTGAAATAACTCCGGGGGCACAGAGTATACAAGTGTTACATTCTTATAAAAGGCCAGACACCCGCCAGACGCTGCAACACAAACCCCCACAGTTATTTATCCAGGTTCCCTTACACTTTACACTTCTAGTTTATGGGAGAAACTGAATTCTAACGTCCTGATCGGGCCAAAGCCTCGATAACTTAGGGAATCTACAGTGACCGCTCTGCAGGACATCACCCCCATCAATCAGCTGCGTGGAGAAGCAGTGCTGTGCCTGTGTGCATTGCTTCCACACCACAGACTTTGTATGGCAGTCCCATTCCATTTATTAGGATTGAGCTGCAATACTTAGTACGGCCACTATACAATGTACGGCGCTGTGCGTGGTGAGTATACTGTGGCTACTCCAAAAAACTGATGTTGCCAGGTGTCAGACACTCACCAATATGACATCTTTAAAGAGATCCTGTCCCCAGATTTTAGCTAATTAAACTACTACCCCTCTAAGGTAGAGAATGAAATGTCCTAGAATTCTAGAATCTCTCCTGTTTACTTATGAAAAATCTCATCTAAAGTCATGCAAAAATGAGCAGAGAAGAGTCACTTTTAGTCTGAGATGAGCCAAGTTTGGAGGCTGCAGATGTAGTATCACTTCAGATGCCCCTGTCTTGGGCTTTATAGCACCTAGAAACATTCTTCTTATGTACTATCAAAGAGGAAAAATATGATTTCAGAACAACAAATCTGATGCAATCTAAAAGATGATATTTCTAGGCACTGTAGAATTGAAGATAGCAGGCTCTGAAGTCACTCTCCCCCTGCAGCCTCTAAACTTGACTCATCTTACACTTCTCAGCTCACTTTCACATGACTTTGGATGATATATTTTATAGGTAATATAAAATAAGTCTATCATAAGTCTCTTAGAGCAAAACTGTTCTAGTTGCCCACGACAACCAATCAGAGCTCAGTTTTCATTTTCTCACAGCTGTTTATAAAATGAAAGCTGAGCTCTGATTGGTTTCCATGGGCAACTAGAACAGTTTTACCTCAGAAACCTCTGATAAATCTTCCCAAATTTTATGTATATATTAAAAAAAACATCTATGTACACAGTGAAAACAAATTCCAGAGGCTTTTTGGTTGTTTGTCGACTGAAATTAAATAATTTACAGGCTGGCGCTCTCCTAGAGAAGGCCTTAGGGAACATGTTTACTTAAGTGCGAAATTGGCACAGCGCTGTGAGGACGGAGCGGAGGATGACAGGATTTCTTTGACGTTTTGGAGAGACTGAAAACGAACATTTTGACTGTATTTTTATATGTGGAGATAACAATCTGTGTGAATGTATTGTATGTATACTATATACAGGCAGTCCCCAGGACACCCGACTTACAGACGACCCCTAGTTACAGACGGACCCCGGGGACCTCTGGTGAAGCCTCTGGATGTTACTTTACTTCCAGCTGTAAGGTGTCTGTAATGAAGCTTTATTGATAATCCTTGTTCCCATGAGAGCACAAAATTTTTAAAATCCAATTGTCACAGGGACAAAAAAACATGTGTCTGGATCTACAATTATAAAATATACTGTTCCGACTTACATACAAATTCCTAAATAGAAAGCCTGCACCTACAGGACATCATATTCTAAATATAGACATCAAAGGTAACCGGTTGTGGCAATTTGGGACACCAAACTACCTATTGATCCTTATGGACTGCTGGTTAAGTATCGCAAACCAACTGTTTTATTTCTGCCTCGACCTGCAAAAAGCAACACTTTATACTTTCCTCAATCCAAAGCTCTTGGATAATGTGTGATTCAATGAAACCGATGCAGTACGCCTCAGTTTCACTGTGCATGTGATATAGGGGTGGTGGGTGGACTACATCGGCTTCATTGATGCATCGTGCAGACACTAGGAGCACCAGAGAGTCCAATACACCTTATCAGGGTCGGACTGGGAGACCAAGGGCCCACCAGTGAAATTTATTTTGGGGGACCACCTACTGCTACATGGGAATATTAAATGCACCAGATATACTTGAGTATAAGCCAAGTTTTTCAGCATAAAAAATGTACTGAAAAACCCAACTCGGCTTATACTTGAATCTATTAAAAAAAACTAATTGTTTACTCCAATGGCAGGTCCTCTTCTTTCCATTGATGCTCTGGCTTTGGCTCCATGTCACCATGCTGTCCACCGCTTGCGTCACCACCATCAGTGATCAGCTGACGTCATGACGATGGAAGCATCGATGGAAAGAAGCGGACCTGACGGGGGCATCAGTAGGTGAGTATGCATTTTGGTTTATTTTTATAGGCTAAAAAAAATAAAGACAAAAAACAGAGACAACGGAGGGCGGCACCTCGGGTGATATCGTAAGGCAATTAGTGAATGTAAAGAAAGTCCCAAATTGGGTGCTCACCATTAGCCACCTTGGCTAGTATGCATCAAGCCCTTTAACAGGGTAGCAAGGGAATGGACGCGGTCCCGGTCTGCTGCTCCTCTAGCCCAAAAACGAAGACGCCAATTCCAAGAAGCGGAGTCAGCGGTATACAATATATAAGGATGGGTTGGCTAGATTCTACGGGCGCTGACCACCGACTGAGAGTATCAGCGAATGTATCACTGGTTACAACTCCAAATAATTTATTGATAAAACCAGAATGGTAAAACAGAAGTACAGGAATGTATAGTATATCCTCCTAACGCGTTTCGGGTCGGACGACCCTTTCTCAAAGATAGGAATGCTGTAATGGTAAGTATACAGGTATTTAAACAGGAAATCACATGTCTAGGACAGCTGGACAATTAGTGCCTCCTTACAGGCATCCATCAATGTGATAGCTGGTCATAATTAGCATATTAAACAGGAAATCACTGTCTAGGACAGCTGGACAATTAGTGACATCACTTACAGGCAACCAATCAATGGTGTCTGGTCATAATTAGCATATGTAATACAGGAAATCACATGTCTAGACAGCTGGACAATTAGTGACATCACTTACAGCAACCAATCAATGGTGTCTGGTCATAATAGCATATTAAACAGGAAATCACATGTCTAGGACAGCTGGACAATTAGTGACATCACTTACAGGCAACCAATCAATGGTGTGACTGGCATAATTAGCATATGTAAACATGAAAGTCACCTGTCTAGGACTCTGGACAATTAGTTGACATCACTTACAGGCAACCAATCAATGGTGTACTGGGCATAATTAGCATATGTAAACATCTCTACATTGGTACATAAACAGGCCTTATACCTACACATATAAACAATCAAATCACATTATTGCTTTTACAGCATAGTATAGGGTTCCGGCGGTATGTGCAAATGTTTCAGTTTGGAATGGCAGAAATAAAGATTTTGGTGCTTACCGCTCCTGTTACTGTTCTAGACCAAAGCTGGGAGACCTCCGCGCAGAACCGGAAGTACAGTAGATCATAGCGTAGGCAGCTCGATATAATTAGGGTAGGCGCCCGCCCGGGTGTACGAGGGCCATGATCGCTAGTGCGCCTGTGCAGATCGTATTGGTGTTGGCGCATGCGTGCACCGCAGCAAGGGCCATAGTCACTGGTGCGCCTGTGCGAACAAGAATGTCAGTTGTGCTGGTGATGATGCACATGATAATGTGTAGGGAACGGCAATAATTATGTCGTTTTTTTATAATATATAAAATAGGTGTATTGGCCTATGAGGGTGACAAGGGATCAAATCGTATGATTATATATATAAAAAAGGATATAAAAAGTGTATTAAAATATAATCTAAGCATATGTGCACAAATACTTTGCATATTAAATCCCTGCAAACATATATAAATAATTAAATAAATAGAATAAAATACATATAATAAATTACACCATAAATTGACATACAGAAAATATAAAACCAGAAAATGAGAATGTTTATGTGGAGATGGTATACATTTATGCGTATGTGTAATATTTCTCTCAGAAGGGGGAAAAGAAGGTTATTGGGAAAGAGAACGGGAGGAATGTAATGATGGAGGATCGGGACGCTGGTGTCTCTCCTTGGTCAAATACTCTCCAAACTTTCGTTAAGACCCATGGGTGTTAAAGTTTGCATTTTGAAGATCCATAACATCTCCCTTTGTTTAAGAGTCTTAAACCTATGAGGCACACTGGGTTTGATATACTCAATGGGTGTTAGTGCAAAGTCTTTGCAGTTTTTATCATGGAACATAGCAGCATGCCTCGAAACACTGTGTATTAGGAAGCCGTGTTCTATATTGTTCCTATGCTTATTAAATCTCTCCCTCAGCGGCATAATGGTTCTACCTATGGATTGAAGCTTACAAGAGCATTCCAATAGATATATTACGTAATTGGAGCCACAATTTAGGAATTCTTTAACCCCTTAAGGACGGAGGGTTTTTCGCCTCATTTCTCGCTCTCCAACTTCAAAAATCCATAACTTTTTCATTTTTCCGTGTACAGACCTGTGTGAGGGCTTATTTTGTGCGTAACAAATTTTACTTTCCCGTAATGTTATTTATTTTAACATGCCGTGTACTGCGAAGCTGAAAAAAAATTCCAAACGTGGAAAAATTGAAAAAAAACGCACGTGCGTCATGTTCTTGTGGGCTCAGTTTTTACGACTTTCACTCTTCGCTTCAAATAACACGCCTACTTTATTCTTTGGTTCGGTGCGATCGCGGTGATACCAAATTTATACAGGTTTTATTGTGTTTTAATACATTTTCAAAAATAAAACGAATGTGTACAAACGCTAATGTGTACAAACGCTAATAACTTTTTCATACTTTGGCGCACGGAGATGTGTGAGGGGTAATTTTTTTGCGAAATGAAGCGACGTTTTCATTGCTACTATTTTGAGGTCTGTGCAACATTTTGATCATTTTTTATTTCATTTTTTATGTTATGTAAAAAGGTGTAAAAGTCGCATTTCGGACATTTGGGCGCCATTTCCCGCCTCGGAGGTCACCGCCGCCCGTAACCGTTTTTATATTTTGATAGATCGGGCATTTTGGGACGTGGCGATACCTAATATGTTTGTGATTTTTACTGTTTATTATGTTTTATATCAGTTCTAGGGAAAGGGGGGTGATTTGAATTTTTAATATTTTATTAATTTTTTTTATTTTTTAAACTTTTTTTTTTCTTTTTTTTTTCACTATCTTTTAGACCATCTAGGGTACATTAACCCTAGATGGTCAGATCGCTGCTACCATATACTGCAATACTTCTGTATTGCAATATATGGCATTTTTGCAGCACATTCATTACAATGAGCCACTGGCTCATTGTAACGAATCTGCAGCTGCCATGTAGCCTCGTGTCAAGAGAAGACACGAGGCTAACATGGCAACCGATCGCCGCCCCCCGATGACGTTCGGGGGCGTGGCGATCGAAAACGCCGCCGGCGGCAAAGAAGGTGTTAATAGCCGCGATCGGTGCAAGCACCGACCGCGGTTATTAGCGGTGGGGGTTTTGTGCAAAATGCAAAAACCCCCACCTTTGTATGAAGAGGACTCAGCCCGTGAGCCCTCTTCATACATCCCTTATACCTCTGTGCCGTAGAGCTACGGCGCAGAGCGTTAAGGGGTTAATTGTGTGATTTTCTCCTGTCACTTCGGATCTGAATGTACTCCTCCTATGCTGTATATTATCACAGCATTTACAACTGGAGTGTCCACATTTGAAACTCCCTATGGTTTTGGGATAAAGGGATAGGGTAGGATTAGTTTTTTGCTTTTTAAGCCGACTGGGGGCTAAGATATTTTTCAGCGATCTGGACCTCCTATACGTGAGTATTGGGTTCTGTGGTAGCAGGTCCTTAAGGTAAGGATCATGTTTCAGAATGCTCCAGTGTTTTTGCAAAATCTTTTTTATGGTCTTACCTTCTTGGGAATAAGTGGTAATAAAATTGAGTGGGTAGTCCTTAGAGGATTCAGGGGAGATTTTTGGTTTTAAGCATTCTTGCTCTTTGATGAGCGGCCGAAATCAGGGAATGTGGGTAACCTTTTGCTTTGAACCTATCAGTAAGAATGGCTCTGATCGGCATAGTCTTTATCTGATGTACAATTACGCCTAATGCGTTTGTATTGGCCAAATGGGATGTTCAATAACCATTTCTTATAGTGGCTACTCCTAAAGTCTAAGTAGCTATTACTGTCTACTTTTTTGAAAAAAGTCCTTGTATTGATCTTATTGTCTGGCGTGTGGAAAATAGTAATATCCAGAAACTCTGGATTGGTTGCCTGTAAGTGATGTCACTAATTGTCCAGCTGTCCTAGACATGTGATTTCCTGTTTACATATGCTAATTATGACCAGCACACCATTGATTGGATGCCTGTAAGTGATGTCACTAATTGTCCAGCTGTCCAAGACATGTGATTTCCTGTTTACATATGCTAATTATGACCAGTACACCATTGATTGGATGCCTGTAAGTGATGTCACTAATTGTCCAGCTGTCCTAGACATGTGATTTCCTGTTTAAATACCTGTATACTTACCATTACAGCATTCCTATCATTGAGAAAGGGTCGTCCGACCCGAAACGCGTTAGGAGGATATATTATACATTCCTGTACTTCTGTTTTACCATTCTGGTTTTATCAATAAATTATTTGGAGTTGTAACCAGTGATACATTCGCTGATACTCTCAGTCGGTGGTCAGCGCCCGTCCTGAGAGTAGCCAACCCATCCTTATATTTTTATAGGCTGGCATTCCCCGGGGAGGGGCTACAGGCTATATACTGGGGGCAGGAGCTACAGGCTAAATACTGGGGGGGGGGGCTGCAGGCTATATCCTGGGGGGGCATGGGCTGCTGGAGATATACTGGGGGGCAGGAACTACAGGCTATATACTGGTAGCAGGAGCTACAGGCTAAATACTGGGGGGGGCAGTGGCTGTAGGCAATATACTGGGGACAGGGGTTACTGGCTATATACTGGGGGGCAGGGGCTGCAGGCTATATACTGGGGTGCAGGGGCTACAGGCTATATACTGAGAGTGGCTGCTGGTTATATCCTGGGGGGTAGGGGCTGCAGGCTATATACTGGGGGATAAGGGCTGGCTGTATACTGGGGGCAGGGGTATACTGAGATCAGGGGCTGCTGGATACATACTGGGGACAAGAGACTTCTGGATATATACTGGGGGAATGAGCTGGCAGGCTATATACTAGGCTTAGGGTGCTGCCACTTGGCGCGTTCTTGGATTGGTTTTGAACTGTTTTTAAACAGACTGAAAATGTAAGTAAATGTGCCCCAATAGGTTTTCCAAGTTTTTGTGGTAAGATTAGGAACCTCAGCTTGTACTCAAGTATATAAGGTACATTTTTTAGGCCACCCTGAAAAATTGTGGGCCCCTCTCATTTCCCCCTTTTTTGTGGCCCTTCTCTTCTCTAATTATGGGCCCCCTTGTATATACCCCCTCTTATTGTGGATCCCCTTTCATCTCCCCCTCATTTTGTAGCCCCTCACCCCCCTCTTATTGTGGTTCCCCTTGTATCCCGCCTTATCTCCCCTTCTTTTTCTAACCCACTCTCATCTCCCCTTATCTGGTTGCCCCTCTCAACTTCTGTTCCCCCTCTCATTTGTAGGTTTTTCATCTCCCTTCTCTTAATGTTGACCCCTTGTATCTCCTACTCTTACTATGGGCCCCCTTTCATCTCCCTCTCATTTTGTATCCCATTAGCCCCCTCTTATTGTGCGCCCCCTGGTATCTCCCCCTCTCATTGTGGGCCCCCCTGATCTTCTGTACCCCCTTTTGCCCCCCTCATTTATGGTCCCTCTCTCCTCCCTCCTCTTAAAGCTCTTATTGTGGGGCCCCTGGTATCTCCCTCTCTTATCTCCACCTCTTTTTCTCACCCACTCACCTCTCATTGTGGGCCCCCCATCTTGTTGGCCCATCTTCTTCTCTGCTGCTGTGTACAACAAGCCAGCAGGCAATGACGTAATTATATTGTGCCCAATGATGATGTGAGAGCTCACAGCTCTCTGCATCATCATTGCTTTCTACTCTCTCAGGCATGAATTCCTGATTGGAAAAAGGTGCGGAGTGGGCGTGGCTAGAATAGCCAGCAGTTTTGGGGCCCACCAGTGCTTTCACCTGTGGGTCAGTCCTACCCTGCACCTTATCATCTTATTAGTATTTCATACTATTTTATACATGTTTCATACTGTTTATGTATATACTGTATATTTGTATTTGAATATATTCTGTACTGTATCTTTAAAAGGGTTGGTCACTCTTTTACATAAGTTGCCCATATACCTTTACTGTCTCAGTAATAAACCTTGAATGTTCATCAAGTTTTTCGATATTCCTGCTATTAACTTTTGTGCTGTGTGCAGACTAGTGATTTGCTGTTTATATGTCTGATCTCTGATGAATAGGAGGAGCTGTAGCAGGACATCATCACTCATTCCGCTCCCTCCCCTCCTCCTATGTCTATCAGTGAGGATGGACTGTGAGAAGAGAGACACAGTGGGTGACGCCATGAGGACGGACTGAAGGAGTGAGAAACAGGAAGTTGTGTGTATATGTAGAGGACATCATAATGAGAACAGGGAAAGGCTGAGGCTCTCAAGGGAGGCAAAGACACAGGTACATGTACATGCAGAGACATGTCTAATGGAACTGATTTTTTATAAACTGGCCAACCCCTTTAAGGGCTAAAAGCACTCCAATGCTTGCTTAGACTTTGGTATACATAGAAAGTTCAGAAAATTCCAAAAAGTACATGGCTAAAAAATTATCCAAGCAGCACCCACCACTTAGCCAAGGTAAGTTATAGGTAGTCGGTGATAGATGAAGCAGCAGTTCAGACAGAAGCTGCAGGAGCAGGAGAATGACCAGACACCTCACTCAGCATCTGCATGGTCCGGAACCATGTACCAGCTGGATCAGTATCCCCCAAAGAACTGGGCACTGTCTGGTCATTATTTGGGGCCACATGAGGTTCCGCATTTGAGGTCAGGGGGCTACAATGAAAGTTTTATTATTTTTCTTTATATTTGATCATCTATACAGCACAACATGTGTCTCTCCAGATGCTGCGCACTACAACTCCCATAATACCTTGGCCACTTTGCTGGGGGTTGTAGTTTTGACCTGGAGAGTCACTGACCTGAGTAGATTCCTAAGTTTGTCTGTTAAAAACCCACAAAAATAAATTTCTTTGTCTTTGGTGCATTTCAAATATGAAACAGATTTGTCATAATTTATTGAATAAACATGGAACCACCCTCGGGGCATATTCCATTTTTCCTGTAGAGTTGGCACTGAAGTAAACAACAGGCTGGCACACAGAGGGTAGGGGACAGCTGCTGATTGGTCGCTCATGTTTTTGGCACAATTTGCTTCCCCTTTTTTTTAAAATAAAACATGTCCGGTACATAATGGATATGTAACTATGAGATATGATGAAGCTTATCCCCCCCTAGGCTTGGATTGGATCGGACCATATTTGGCGTGTGACCATTGTGCATAATTCCAATACATTGTTTTATAAAGCTACGAGATCTGAATTATATAAAAGCCTCAATCAATCCAAATCCAACAACATCCCCAAATTGGGAAACCCTATCAAGAGGTGCAACCTCAACTGGACCTTTCACCTCCTGGAGAAACTCCAGTTGTTCATCCACTGATTCTGTAGTAGTTGATATTTTTTATGTGCCCCATCCATAAAATTTGTGAGCAATGGGTGATGGGGGTGATCACAAAGGGGTGAAACACAGGATGATAAGCGTGGTCACTCTGGATGATGGGATGGGAAAAGGATATCAGGAATATAGGGAGGATGAGAGTATTAATCTGGACAATGGGTGTAGTGCTGCTGTGACACTCTGCTCCTCCCTCCAGTGACTCCAGATGCAGAATGGAGCCGCTAGGGAGTGGGAACACAGTTAAAACAACCCAATTTGGCTGTAAATTACTGTGATTGGTCAGTCAAGTCCGACTGACCATTCACAGTGTTTTACATCATGGGCGGGACCACTGTGACTGGTCGGGTGACTCAGGCAGGAGGTTCTCCTGCCTCCGTCTTCTAAATTCCACCCCCGATTTATGTGCATACAGCGCCCATGACATACTATTACCGCATGGAGCGCTAAGAGGTTAAAGGCTCCAAAAGTATATTGTATCATTCAGGCTCCTGTGTACCTCTGCGCTGTTCCCTCATGTCATGGTAGCTGCAGCAGCCTGTGTGTGCCTGTATCAGTCTCCTCTCCTCCACACTCATTCAGCTCCCTCTGCCCCTCTCTTCTTCCTTTCAATTGCATTGAGCAGTCAGGAGAGGGAGGGGGATGGTGAGGAGTAGAGGAAGAAAACATAAGGAGATACAGGCACACACAGGCTGCAGCTGACCCCCGCCTCACCCATACCCCAGATAATGTGAAATAAAGTTTTGTAAAGTAGCAGCAGTATTGAGAATGCTGACAATGGCATTTTTATAATCAGCATAGCATCGGCTATTGGAAATTACATTCCTGCTGACAGGTTCACTTTAAGGTCAGCTTCCCAAGCTGCCTTAGCACCAACTTTACATCCATTATATCCATATTGATATGTGTAGTGTTGGATTTCCACAGCATGCTAGGGAACAGAATAAGAAACCATGTAAAACACATAGATATGTAAGTGCGTAGGACTGTATTTGCTTTCGGCTGTGATTGGACCCCAGACGAGTCACATACATAAACTTTTAGCACATTGGTCATTGTGAAGAGTGAAATATTAATAAAACAGTTCTATGTACATCACAACTAATAAGGCGTTTCTAGAAAGGAGCGAGTTCTCATTGTCTCGTATAAGTCCACGGCTATGAATTTGGATTTCATTTTCATTTATTTTTTATTTTTTAGTCCATTCTCTAAAAAAAATACAGTTCACGTCTTTCTTTAAAAGCATAAAAAAATGTAAACATTCGTCATCCGAGTTCCTGAGCTGGTTTTGGCACGCCAATAAATAAATAGCACTATTCATCTCCTCATTGGTCATAAAGTTGAAGTCAAAGCAAAAGCAAAAATGCAATTTCAAAAATCAATAAAAAAAGACATTTTCAATATCCTTAAGGAGGACCCCTTGCCTCTCCTGACATGGGTGTTTTACCAAATACTGATGTTCTTTAAGAAGAAAACAAGTCTTGGACATCCTTTCTTTTATATTTCCTTCCTCCGATGTTCCTCGGGGGTGTTACCATTTATGGGCGTGTCACTTCACATTCTGACTCAATCCAATGAGTGCTTATAGTACTTCCGGGGCAAAGCCCTTTATCAAAAGTAACCAACTGCCAATTAATTCAGAAAATAATGGAAGAATAGCAGAACTAATACAGGTCAGTCGGGGGAGGGGTCCTCCTCGTTTAAGTTGTTCTTAGAAATAAAGCTGTTTACAAATATAAAATAGAATTAAGTCACTTTCTCACATACGTCTTATTTCGAATGTGCCCCTTTTGCTTAGTAATCAGTGGTTTCCTACTTTCCACAAACTGCTGGAGACCCCCTCCCTACCACGTTACCAGGGGCCACGTTATGGAACCATGATCCATTGACATCAGGTTGTGCCGTTCACGTGAGGGGGACTATGGGAGGAAGTCTACAATCTACTGTAACTTATCTATAGACTACTCTCTATCAAGCACAAATCTGGGGTTTCCTTTTCCTGTTACCTAAACAAGGTGTCATAGTAGATGCGGTTGGAAATAGACATAGGTCCATCAAGTCCAACCTAGAAGAAGCCTTGTACCCGAAAATTGTTGACCCATTTTTCAGCAACTGTCATCCAGCCATATGCCTGCCCCACGATCCCACACTAACCACGACCCTGTAGATGAGACAATACATCTGCATTGTACCTCAGGGGTGGGACTATGAAGTGAAGGCGTTAGCTAGTTATTGGCATTGACCAATTATGTTTGGTCGTTTTGCATCCTGAAGTATGGGTGGGTCTTCATAGGTTCAGGAGTGATTATACTAGAGGATTGGCTTGTGTAAAATGTGTGTACACTGGGTAATTCGGAGTTAGAAGCAGGTTGACCATTATTTTTGACTGGAGTGGAAATCGGTCACAAAGAGCTTCTTATGTTCTGGTGGACCCCCACATAAAATCAGCAGGTTTCCTTAATTGTTTTGCTCTTTCAAGGGGTCGGGGGTCGTCCCATAAATGGCACTGATAGGCGTAATTGTCTGACTACTAATGGTGCCCCATGTAAATAAATGGAGGTCCACTTCTATAGGACTCTTAGAATAAAGTCCCCTTGATCGGCTGACGTCCCCTCCCCTCTGTTAGCCCCCAATAGTTACTATTGGAAAACCTGTATAACAAGAGACTGCAGACAAGATAATCCATATTTTACATTAACGGCAGAAAAAAAACACACTGGATAGGAAATATGGCCTCTGTTTCCATCCTTTGGGGTTGTCACCCATCTTTCTTAGCAGTTAGATCTATATAATCACTGAATCGGTGTAGTGGTAGACATATGCACTGGAACCAAAGACCTGACCGGTAAAGATTTTACAAAAAAAAAAACAATCAAGAAGGAAACTGGACCCACAGGCACAAGAGGTCAAGGGCCCCCGACTACCCATGGCATTTTTATCTTCTTTACTATGTATAAAAACTTTCCTTCTTTTCATGCTCACTTTTTCAGGACAGAAGTAATATGTCAAACTTTCCCATTGCACGCAATGGTAACTGTAGAAATCTGTATTCAGTAAGCTCCCCCTAGTGGTGGCGGAAGGCAGCTCAAATAAAAACTCTGTGAAACTGAGGTACTTCACTGTATGCAGTAAGCTCCCTCTAGTGGTGACTGCATGTAACAAGAATTAAAATTCGGTGACACTAAGATATTTAACTGTATGCATTAAGCTCCCCCTAGTGGTGGCTGAGGGCAAGAAGAGTTAACATTCTGTGAAACTTGATACCTCTCTGTATGCTTTAAGCTTCCTCTAGTGGTGACTGCAGGCAACAAGAATTAAAACTCTGTGACACTGATATACTTCACTGTATGCATTCAGCTCCCTCTTGTGGTGACCGCAGGCAACAAAAATTAAAACTCTGTGACACTGATATAGTTTACTGTATGCATTCAGCTCCCTCTAGTGGTGACCGCAGGCAACAAAAATTAAAACTCTGTACTACTTCACTTTCTATTATATAGCCATACAACCAGGGCTATAGAAAATTTTGAGGACAACTATGCAAGAAACTGAGGAGCAGCAGTACCAGTTGTTGCCTAAAGGGGCATTCCTACCATAGCTATTTATAGTATGTCCTATGTATATTCCATGACTATATAAAGTGGGAGTACTTCTAAAATGTTAACATCCTGTTACCGGATATGTCTGAGAATAATATCAGAGTAGGAAAAAAAACATATTCTGAACTTTCTTAAAGGGGTTTTCCATCAAACAGTCTCCAATTAAGTGAATGGGAGATTAAAATTCAAACATGCCCATTCCATATCTCTCATTCACTTTAACTGAGATGGAGCATATATGTCTGTACATGTGCTTAAAAAATACTTAAAAACTTGCTGCCTTGGGATCTATGGAGGCCCAGTGGTCAGATGTAAACAAATCATTGCTGCCATATTCTTATCAATAAGTATAATAAGAACATCCCTTTAATAGTGGTGGGGGGTGCTCTTCCTTCTATATCCCCATAAAACTATATTGATGATGGGGCATTACTAAATATAAGTCGCTAATTGTTTATTTTTCATTATGCGCCATATGTGCGACTTTTCTACAGAAGGTGCGAAAGCGAACAGATGTCGCATTGCTGCTTATTTTCGAAACGAGCCAATAATCCAGCAACACGAACACCCCTGACACATTAAAGGGTTATCCAAGAATAGACATTGATGGGCTATCCTAAGGACAGGTCGTTAATATCCGATCGGGTGCGGCTCTGACTGCTGCGCGGCAAGATGGAAGCAGACGGCGCCACTTTATGTGAATAAGGGCCGAGCTGCAGTACTACGCACAGCCACTACACTATGTCTGGAGCTGTTCACTTCTGTATAGATGGGGGTCCAACTACTGGCTTTTAAAGAACCGCGCCTAAATATCTAGTATTAGACAACCCCCTTAATCAAAAAACTGTAATAAAAAGCATAAGGTGACTCGATTTAAAACATTTGCTTTTGCCGCATGCATGCGGTTCAAAAATATCGCCCTCTTCTGTGACATGACGTAGTATCCACAGTGTCCAGACGGGCAACCTTGTTCCGACCCGAATGAAGCCTCATTCTTCCCAGAGGGGGAGATAATCTGAAATCCTCATTGCAGTATTATAATGGTGTCTCCAGGCGTGGCGGCACATGAGCGGTCTTCACCTCTTCAGGCAGGCTCCTATCTGTAGTTTGAGAACCCCTTTGTAGTGGAGTTGCAGGACTTGATAAAATTCTTTGGGCATGGCGTGAAAGCCCGGCTTTGGCAGCTGGTTGTCATAGTAGTGATGGCTAATTGGTTTCCCGTTGAGGTTCTTGGAGAACGGCCAGAATCCGTAGAGTTTGACGTCCTCGCAGAGTTCGATGGCGGCGCTGGTGATCATGAACCCAGTGGAGAGACGGTAGGCCCTCACCCCCCTCCCCCTCCAAAACTGAGCCAGGCTTTTAAGATAATTGGGATGGAAAAAAATAGCTCTCTGCTTGGCCTGGTATTTCTTCAGCAAATGATGAACCTCGAAAGAGATGGCCGTGTTACTGCTGTACGAGAAGGCAGGTAACAGGAGGAACGAGTAGCCGTAACTTGTCAGGTTCCTCAGAAAGGCCGCTTTCATTTCATTAAGTTTCCCGTATCTGCAAAAAAGTAATTTGAGGTTAAAACCTATTATATTTATGGTAAATCTAGCATCTCATAGTCTAGAGCAGTGGTTCTGCACCTTTCTAATGCTGTCAGCCCGCAATACAGTTCCTCAATGTTGCGGTGACCCCAAACCATGTACAAGAATATTGTATTTGTGCCAAAAATGCTATAAAACCGTGGCTCCGATGGCTTTAGGCGACCCCTCTGTTTTGGTTGTTTGACCCCTGCCGGGGTCGCGACCCACAGGTTGAGAACCGCTGGTCTAGAACCTTCTACCAGTCTGGGATTTTTAAGAATGACTATAGAGAATCTGGACATTTATGAGAGTAATTATAGGTTACCACCAATGGAACTTCTCCAGAAATGTCCAGAGCTTCATATCCCAGAACTCATTTCAATATAAAAGCAGGGATAGGCTTGGACGTCAATGTTAGAACTGGTCAAACCAACAATTCCCTTCAGCGCCTCAAAAATACACCTTCTTTAAAGTGAGTTTCCACCCTGATCAAATATACCTACCAAATATACTTGATATATAAGCCGACCCAAGTATAAGCCGAGGCCCCTAATTTTACCACAAAAACCTGGGAAAACCTATTGCCTCTAGTAAAAGCCGAAGGTGGGAAATACATTGGTCACAGCCTCCCCAGTATATAGCCTGCCAGACCCTGCCCTATAGTATATAGCAAGCACCTGCCCCCCAGTATATAGCCTTCCAGCACATATCCCCCAGTATATAGCCAGCCCCCTGCTCCAGTATATAGCCAGCAGCGGGGGAAGCCGGAAAGGTGAGTTTTGATATATATATTTTTTACTCGAGTATAAGCCGAGTTTGGGTTTTCAGCACATTTTTTAGTGCTGAAAAACTAGGCTTATACTCGAGTATATATGGTATAGATTTAACATTCAAGTCTATCGAGCATAACCCATAATTCTTAAGTGTTGACCCAGGGGAAAGCATAAAACCCCAATGAGACAGACACCAATTCTACCATTAGGCGTCATTCACACAACAGATTGGTGAAAATCGATGGCAAAACGCTCTTCCATTGAAATTACTGTTGGAAAATCAACAACCCTGTTATCCAAGAGGAATCCGGGTGCGTGGAATATAGAGCATTTTAGCCTAAAACTACATCGAAAAACCCAATAGTGGATTTTGACCCGAGAGAACCCATGGAGAAACTTTCCACCAGTCTCAACCCAAATATTTTTTTAAAATTCTGTCTCAACCCAAATGTGGCTGATCAGACTTCAGGACCAAGGATGCTCGGGTGCGTTCTGAAAATATTCTTCTTTAGTTATGGCTATTCCCCAAGAGAGTCTTTAACAACCAGATGAGGTAACAGTCTATAGGTATTGTCACATGGTCAAAGGATCCTGGAAGGAGACCAGAAGATCAGAAGAGTCCAGTACAGGTCTATCCTCCCCCACATAGACTCCCTTTGGAATTACGTTTTTAGGTAAAAATCATTCCATCTATATGAAAGGAGATATAGAAGAAGCCAACACTTACTTCAGGGCAATGATACTTGGGTTGACTGTGACCAGGTCCGTCTTATTCCCAACATCAGCGACTGCATTGCCCCAGATGGGCGGAAGGTTGCACCTGGAAGACAGAGGACGCATATAAGCCAATGTGCACCTGACCGGATGGTGAACCTTCTTCGGAGGTGCCAACGGGCTGGAGGACACTGAGCCGCAGAGAAGACTATATCGAAAGTGGAGATAATGGGGTCACAAAGGGGAAAGGGCCCACAGAGAATTCTGTCTCCATTTTGTTGTGGAAGATGGTAACTCTTAGAAAGTCGGAAGTAAAGTGCGTCTTGCGTCTTCCGTTTCACAAGGTCAAAACTGCCGGGAGATTCCCTTTTATTGCTGTCAATCCCCGTTCCCAAATTTCTGTACAAAGTTTAATACCGATTTCTCAAGCCGGGTTCACACCATTATTCACTGGATATTTATATGTTTTACTAATCTAACTGTAAATATCTAACTGTATTACACTGACAAATTAAAGGGGTTGGCCACTAATACAAAACTTTAAGCATAAGACCCCAAAAAGGTCACCAATTTTATGCTTTACCGGTTAAAGTTTCTCGTTCACCTCTGGGAGCCGTGGGTCACATTACCCCAGAGCAGCAGGACTTCCTGTTTGTCCCGTTTCCTGCTTGCTTCTGATGGATGGAGGAGGCTGTGCAGTCATTACTGTCGGCAGATCCATTCCCTGGAAGCCAGCAGGACATGGGAAGACACAGGAAGTCCTGCGTCCTGCTGCCAGGTGGTCACATGACCTCCAGGGCAGCAGGACTTCCTGTTTGTCCCGTTTCCTGCTTGCTTCTGATGGATGGAGGAAGCAGTGCAGTCATTACTGTCGGCAGATCCATTCCCTGGAAGCCAGCAGGACATGGGAAGACACAGGAAGTCCTGCGTCCTGCTGCCCGCTGGTCACATGACCTCCAGGGCAGCAGGACTTCCTGTTTGTCCCGTTTCCGGCTTGCTTCTGGAGGATGGAGGAGGCCGTGCAGTCATTACTGTCGGCAGATCCATTTCCTGGGAACCAGCAGGACATGGGAAGACACAGGAAGTCCTGGGTCCTGCTGCCCGGTGGTCACATGACCGGCAGCTCCTGGCAATAAACGAGAAACAGGGTAAGTATATTAAGGGTGACCTGATTAGGGTCGTATCTTGTTAAAGTTTTGTATTAGTGGCCTACACCTTTGGCAATGGCAAGAAACTGTCGCTATTTGTGTGCTGAGCTAATGGTACGGTGGCCATCAAGGGTCATTTAGCATATATTTTGTCTGCCCTAATCCTTGGAGTAGATACTTCCAATTAAAGGGATGTTTATTTATCATTTGTCCTCACAATCTACATTAGCGTCTCCTTCCCTCTGCCTAATTTACCGCAGTTCACCTCTCGCGGGATGAGCGCGACTCGTCTCCAGTTAATATATCATAAATCGCTTGCATTACAGAGACGGGTCGTAAAGTTGTTAGTTCTTCAAGAACAAAGAAAAGGACAATGACTTAATGTTCTCCCGATCTCAAGCGTTTTTTAATCTCGCACATCATTACAACGTGAGGATTTACAACGAAGGGGATAACCGCCATCAAAAATTAATCAGGTTATTTTATGTGACTAAATTGTGGTCTCCAGATGAGCTCTACCTCCTGAAGAGGACATCACCGGAATGAATGCGGCTCGTAAATCGCCCTGCTTACACAGCGGCTCCCGAAAAAACAACCAAGCTGCTGCTTTTACTGCCCCCATTTATTACCCTTCATAAAGGGTCGTCCATCTTCTCGCTTTATTTAACGTTTACCCGACAGCCGAACGACCTGTGATGGGTTCTTATCCTTTAAATCAGATTTACAGAGAAAACGCGGTCTACAAATCATTTTTTAGTTTAATGTTATTTTAGAGTTTTTTTTCCCTTTCGGTGTCTTTTTGTACCGTCCGTCTCACAAGTCTATGGAACACTATGGGACAGATTTACTTACCCGGTCCATTCTCGATCCAGTGGCGCGTTCTGTGTGGAGGATTCGGGTCTTCCGGCGATTCACTAAGGTAGTTCCTCCGACGTCCACTAGATGTCGCTGCTGCGCTGAAGTTCATCGGAATGCACTGAACTTCACCAAGCCGGGCCGAGTGCAGGTAAGCGCGTGTCCAGCGACACTTTTTTTTAAAAATGCGGCGGTTTTTCCGAATGCGTTGGGTTTTCGTACGTCCACGCCCCCCGATTTCCGTCCACAATCATGTGAAAATTATCAAAGTAGAGTCATATTTTGCCAGGGATGAGTCAAGTTTAGAGGCTGCAGGGGGAGCGTCACTTCATACATTCTATATATGGTTCTATAGCACCTAGAACAGTGATGGAGAACCTTTTAGAGCCTCAGTGCCCAAACTTCAACCAAAAGCCACTTATTTATTGCAAAGTGCCAGCGCAGCAATGTAAGCAGTAATGTATTTCTCCTTGTTCATTGACAATTTTCAATCCTTCAGCCTCCCAAGGACACCAACACAGTTGAAAAGAGGAGGGCAAATTCATCTATCATTGTAGGAAGATTCTGCAGGCAGATTCTTTGATTTCTGTCTGGAGAACTTCATTCTGGGGTGATGTCCTGGGTCCCCACAGAGAGGGCTCAGAGTGCCACCTCTGCCACCCGTGCCATAGGTTCGCCACCCCTGACCTAGAAATAAGCTTTGGTGTGATATTAACGATAAGAATAATTTTTCAGATCACATCAGGCTTGTGGATCTGTGATCTACAGACCTGGAGCTACAGGGAACTAAAGAAAAAGGTGGATCTTTGGTCAGCAGCTTACAATCCCATTCTTAACTGTCCATAGAGTCTTCTCAATTGACAATCCCACTGCAAACACTAAAAGTGACCCATCTCAGACCAAAAATTTTTTTTTTCAGAGGTAAACAGAGGTAAACAGTGAAATTTCACATGGAAGAGGGAATTTCTTACCCTGTCTGAGGGGGGTGCTAGTTTAATGGGGTAAAATCTGGTGGCAGGTTCCTGTAAAAGTTCGAATACTTAACTCTGGTCCACAAATATAAGTTCCGTGAAAGCTCTGAACTGTGTAGTACATTCATTCCACAGGGAGTTACAAAACTGTTGCATGTTACTGGCTCATTAATGCTGTCCTTTTTTCAGAAATCCCAAAATACTATTACTATTAAAGGGGTTGTCCACTTTAAGCACATTCCGGCAAAAATGTATATTGTTCGCGTAATTAACAGGGCTATAACAAGATGTGCACCTGTGTGACATCACATGACCAGGGATATAACGAGTCGTGCACCTGTGTGACATCACATGACCAGGGATATAACGAGCCGTGCACCTGTGTGACATCACATGACCATTGATATAACCAGCCGTGCACCTGTGTGACATCACATGACCAGGGATATAACGAGCCATGCACCTGTGTGACATACACATGACAGTGTGCATGGATTATAACGAGCCGTGCTACCTGTGTAACATCACATGACCAGGGATATATAACGAGCCGTGCACCTGTGTGTAACATCACATGACCGAATATAACGAGCATGCAACCTGTGATAACATCACATGACCAGGGATATACGAGTCGTGCACCTGGTGACATCCAGGACCGGGATAAACAAGCCGTGCAACTGTGTGACATCACATGACCATGATATAAACCAGCCGTGCACCTGGTGACTCACATGACCAGGGAGTATAACGAGCCATGCACCTGTGACATCACATGACCAGGGACCGGTGTTTATCTACAGGAAGTAAACAATGAAACTTCCTTACAATGACAGCAAGCAGAGATCTAGAAAACCACAAGGAATTGATACAGAAAGTATATGGGAAATGTAATAACTTTTCATTACGCAAACAATATTAATTATCTGATGTAATGTGCTTAATGTGGACAAACCCTTTAAGATCTGTTTCCCATTTAGCTCCAATAGACTCTAAATTTTCCAATTAGATGGCTCCCAGAGCTCCTATGAGATACTTATGTCCTTGATGGAATTCTCTTTAAAATGCCGCAGCTTCTATGATGGAAATCAATGATAAAAGTACAGATTATTCTTACCTAAAGACAAATCCGACTGGTCGATTTCAGCTCCGCAGCTGCTCATTAGTTAGTATTCCGCCGTCCCAACCACAGCGCATGCTTGAAGGGGAAACCATCAAAGGGCTGTGACTGCAAAAGAAAGTGGGACGTATCATTAAGCGTCTTCTCTGATAACTTCATGTCTCAGATCAGAAAACCGGACAGAACGCAATCGCTGGGCACACAGCGAAGGCAGCGGAATGGATATATCATACAAATAACATTATGTGTAACACAATATCATCAGTGAGTGGCTACACACGCCTGTCATCATAAAGTGTAATAATAGAAGAGAACACAACAAAGCAGAGGGAACTTACTAGACAACACATCACATTATCCATCTGCGCCTCTGATGCGCCAGAATTATTAGGAGACGCTGAACTCTTAATATATATTTGTGAAGGTCCCAGGTGAAAGAATCTAAATCTATGCTACCTGCAGATAGGACACAGTATAATCTGCTCACGTCTTCTGCTGCCTATAACATGCTTGCCTGCCGTTAGGACATGTATAATCTGCCTCAGCTCTTCCTGCTCTATAACATGCTGCCTGCAGATAGGACACTATGTACAATCTGCTCAGATCCTCCTGCTCTATAACATGCTGCCTGCAGATAGGACACTATGTACAAGCTGCTCAGCTCCTCCTGCTCTATAACATGCTGCCCACAAATAGGATACTATGTACAATCTGCTCAGCTCCTCCTGTTCTATAACATGCTGCCTGCAGATAGGACACTAAGCACAATCTGCTCAGCTCCTCCTGTTCTATAACATGCTGCCTGCAGATAGGACACTATGTACAATCTGCTCAGCTCCTCCTGCTCTATAACATGCTGCCTGCCGATAGGACAGTATGTACAATCTGCTCAACTCCTCCTGCTCTATAACATGCTGCCTGCCGATAGGACACTATGTATAATCTGCTCAGATCCTCCTGCTCTATATCATGCTGTCTGCAGATAGGACACTATTTACAATCTGCTCAGATCCTCCTGCTCTATAACATGCTGCCTGCAGATAGGACACTATGTACAAGCTGCTCAGCTCCTCCTGCTCTATAACATGCTGCCTGCAGATAGGACACTATGTACAATATGCTGAGGTCCTCCTGCTCTATAAAATGCTGCCTGCAGATAGGACACTATGTACAATCTGTGAGGTTCCTCTGACTCTATAACATGATGCCTGCTGTCGATAGGACACTATGTACAATCTGCTCAGCTCCGCCTGCTCTATAGCATGCTGCCAGCAGATAGGACCCTATGTACAATCTGCTCAGCTCCTCCTGCTGTATACATGCTGCCTGCATATAGGACACTATGTACAATCTCCACAGCTCCTCCTGCTCTATAACATGCTGCCTGCAGATAGGACACTATGTACAATCTGCTCAGCTCCTCCTGCTCTATAACATTCTGCCAGCAGATGCTGGATGACAGTGGACACGGTTGTTAGGTTACTGCCTTTTAAGAGAGGTAATGATTAGATGAGAGATCAACATCATCAGTTCCACACAATTAGTTTTGTTATCTGCTAAATAGTCCGGGCGTGCCCATAATAATCCCTTATGTCTTTAATTAAAGGGAGACGCGAGACTAAAGATATTTACCAGAAAAACACACGATCACAAAATGTCTGCTAGAGCACTGATGGCGAACCTTTGGATGATAGAGTACCCAAAGTACAACCAAAAACCCACTTATATGTCGCAGAGTGCCAACACGGCAAATTAAGCAGAACTTATTGATCCTGCTGTATCACAGGTTTCAATTGTATTAGCGTCATGAGTTCACCAATACAATAGAAAGATCATAGAGAAATTTGATATGCTTCCTCCATGGTCCCCTGAAGAGGAAGAATCAGGGTTCCAGAAGCAGGAGATCCATCAATAATCTCTCTATCCGCACATTCTCATTCCTCCTGTAGCCCTGGCCAGCCAAGGATGTTGATTTAAAATGGCGCTGAGCATGGCAAGTCCTGGGCTGTAATTGGACCGCAGGAGGAAGCCTTGAGTCCTGCTGGCAAATCTGTGTTGGGGTGAAGGTCTGGGGTGCCCACAGGGAGGGCTCTGAGTGCCACCTTGGCACCCGTGCCATAGGTTCGCCACCACTGTGCTAGAGCATTGGGAGAGTGTGGGTCTTAAAGCCTCCACCCAGGTGTAAGGGAACCATGGGCAGCATAGCCATAGCAGACCCCCTTGTCTATCCAATCCACGCTCTGACAAGCCCCATTGCTTATTAAAAGTTGTTCGGAAACTTTAAAACTTTCCTCTAAATTCCCTAAAATGCTGCTCCTTGAGGGGCTCCTCCAGGAGCCAGAAGCCCTTTAAATCAACTCTTATCTTAAATAATTTGAAATATTTTATTTTATTTAATTTCAGTTTTCATCAATTGTGAAAAAAAGATTTTTCAAATTTTTCAATTTTTCACTCCGATTATTAGCCTTTACTAAAACTCCTGTTCTGTTGAAATCACTTCTCCGAATCATCTCAGACAGGACAAACGGTACGTCTATATAACACAATAGTTGATGGTCTTACAAAACTTTCTTCCCTGGATCATAAGAAACTATGTCTGGAGATGTTAATTGATAACTGTTGGGGAGTGTAGTGGGCATGCTCTGTGACCTGTACAGAGTCATCCGTGTCAGTGCTGTAAAGTAAATTCTCTGATTGCTATTAACAGATGTCAGGCGAGATGGCTAATCATTATAAACCCAATGGGGATCTCTGGAGAATCGGATGGAAAACCCCTTTAAGACAGTGGGGGTCATTTACTACTAAGGGCCCAATTCGCGTTTTCCCGACGTGTTACCCGAATATTTCCGATTTGCGCCGATTTTCCCTGAATTGCCCCGGGATTTTGGCGCACGCGAGCGGAGTTGTGGCGCATTGGCGCTGGCATGCACGCGAGGAAATCGGGGGCGTGGCGAACTAAAAACCCGACGGATTCGGAAAAACCGCCGCTTATTTAAAACCAAAAGTGTCACGGAGCTTGCACTACCTTCACTAGGAATGGCCGGTGAATTGAGCGCGTTCCGATGCTTTTCAGCGCAGCAGTGCCACTGGTGGACGTCGGAGGGGAACGTCTCAATGAATCCCGGCCTGACCCGAATCCAGCGCAGAGACGCGCCGCTGGATCGCGAATGGACCGGGTAAGTAAATCTGCCCCATTGACTCTGGGGATTACTAAACTCCCTGTTTGTTAAAATCACTTTCTGCAGTCTTTATGTTATCACAGGATTGACAGTAAAACCTGGGTAGATAACACAGGAAACACAGTCACAATGTGATCCTCTGGATTATAAGAAACTATTGTCTGGAGAAGTCTATTGGAGAATGTAGTGGGCATGCTTCTGGTAGTCATTGTACAGGTCACAGAGCAATGCCCCATACATTCTCCAATAGATATCAATAAACACTAGAGACAATTATTTCTATAACCATGTGTTGTAAAGCAAATCTCTGATTGGGTTAACGAGCCTGAGAGCCCAGGCGAGAATCTCTGCAGAATCTAAATGGAAACCCCTCTAAGAGACTGGCTCTAGGCTTACTGAACTTCCTGTCTGTGGAAATCACTGCACATAGACTGGCAGGTAAACAGGTTGTAGATGACACTGGATTACGCCATTCACAATAGTGGAACCTTCTGGATGATAAGAAACTATTTTCAGTAGATGTTCCTTATGCTGTAGTGGGCATGCTCAGGGTCATCGTAAGGGTCCAGAGCATTCCCACTACAGTCTCCAACAAGTACTGACAACATCTACAGACAATTGTCTTATAATCCGTGGAAGTGCGTAAAGTAAACTTCTGATTGCTGTTAACAGAGGTTGGGCCAGATGGAGTTTTTAGTTAGTTTACACAATGCTGATGATGTCATACACTTCCTAGATTCCATAAAATCATAAAAAACACATCAACTATGATTATAGACGTTACTTGAGGCTCCTGAAGACTCGGCACAGCTTCTCCCATCACATTATGATAAGAAGGTATAATTAATCTCTAACGCACGGCTAATTATCTTTTAGGCTTCTACCTTGGGTAACATTTTATAAATGTCCTCTGCTATTAAAATGTTCTTCTTGCTTTCACTTCATAAGTGATGTTACTTCCCAGTGAGTATTGTTCTGCGACACGATGAAGTGTTCACTGCGTTACAGCCAGGAAGACAGAAGAACCTGCACAGAAGGTCACAGCGTCAGTGGAGGGAATGGCATACAATTACTGCACTAATATTCTATATTTGTTATCCATGGCCTCCTTCCTTCTAAAATCAGCTTTTACATTTATGCTATTGAGTCAGAAGGGCTTGGGGGCGTTACCAGAGCCCTCTGTGTTGCAGCTCATAGGCTGTTACACAATCTCCCCTGGCCCCTTTACTCATCTCCCTTCTGCATTCTCACACAAATGGAGGGGGGAAGTGCTCCAGCACAGTGTAACAGCCTGTGAGGCTACAGCATGGAGGGGTCTAGGTAACGCACACCCAAATCACCCTTTTTAAAAGATTATCTTAGAAGGAAGGAGGCCATGAATAACAAATATAAGAAGATCACCACAGTCAGTGCTCCTGATTTACATAATGGAGCCAGATTACTTACCCGGTACCTGTCGCGAATCCAGCGTGTGCGTTGTCCGACGAGGATTTTGGTCTTCGGCGATTCACTAAGATCGTGTGCCCGATGTCCACTAGGTTGTCGCTGCTGCGCTGAAGTCCGCCGGAGTTCACCTGGTTCTACCGGTGCATGTGAGTGCTTGATTTTGCGACACACTGGTGTTTTTTAAATTCCGTGTTTTCCGAATCCGTCGTATTTTCCGTCGGCCACAGCCCCCGATTTCTGTTACATGAAAGCCAGCGCGATTTGTGATTGAAATCCGATTGGTGCGCCAAAATCCAACGGAATTCCCGCAAAACGGAAAAAAGTCGGGAAACCCGCCGAAAGGCGGCCGTGGAGCCTTAGTAAATGCAGCCCCAATGGATTCCTAGACTGTTCTAGGCTACAATAAAAATAAAATTCAAGGATATAAAAAAACTTGTTGATAGGAAGAGTTGTGGTGTCACTGACCTGAATCTGCTATATTTCTGCGGCCTCTTCTGCAGTACAGTTCTGTATTCATTGTACAGCCTGGATTGTAGCAATCTTCTGAATACCTGAACACATTAAATTGCTATTTTTTTTTACATTTTCCACCAGATCTGAAATAAATTAGCATATTGATTTATTTCCTCTATTTCTTTCATTCTTCACAGTCTTATTAAAGGGGTTGTACCACATACCACTGTGGACGGGTGATTACAATTAACGTTGGGACGTAACAGGGATCAGCTTTTGTCTACCTGCAGTCACCACTAGGGTGCACGAGGAGCACAAAGCAACTTTGTCAAAATCAGGGCATTGAAGACCCCTGACTACTTTGTCATGCTCCAGCCGTGCACCTGTGTGACATCACATGACCAGGGATATAACGAGCCATGCACCTGTGTGACATCACATGACCAGGGACCGGTGTTTATCTACAGGAAGTAAACAATGAAACTTCCTTTACAATGACAGCAAGCAGAGATCTAGAAAACCACAAGGAATTGATACAGAAAGTATATTGGGAAATGTAATAACTTTTCATTACGCAAACAATATTAATTATCTGATGTAATGTGCTTAATGTGGACAAACCCTTTAAGATCTGTTTCCCATTTTAGCTCCAATAGACTCTAAATTTTCCAATTTAGATGCGTCTCCCAGAGCTCCTATGAGATACTTATGTCCTTGATGGGAATATCTCTTTAAATCCGCAGCTTCTATGATGGAAATCAATGATAAAAGTACAGATTATTCTTACCTAAAGACAAAATCCGACTGGTCGATTTCAGCTCCGCAGCTGCTATTAGTTAGTATTCCGCCGTTCCCAACCACAGCGCATTGCTTGAAGGGGAAACCATCAAAGGGCTGTGACTGCAAAAGAAAGTGGGACGTATCATTAACGCGTCTTCTCTGATAACTTCATCTCCAGCTCAGAAAACCGGACAGAACGCGGCACCAGCGAAGGCAGCGGAATGGATATTATCATACAAATAACATTATGTGTAACACAATATCATTCAGTGAGTGGCTACACACGCCTGTCATCATAAAGTGTAATAATAGAAGAGAACACAACAAAGCAGAGGGAACTTACTAAGACAACACATCACATATATCCATCTGCTGCCCTCTGATGCGCCAGAATTATTAGGAGACGCTGAACTCTTAATATATATCTTGTGAGGTCCCAGGTGAAAGAATCTAAATCTATGCTACCTGCAGATAGGACACTATGTATAATCTGCTCAGCTTCTCCTGCTCTATAACATGCTGCCTGCCGTTAGGACACTGTATAATCTGCTCAGCTCCTCCTGCTCTATAACATGCTGCCTGCAGATAGG
>CM033645.1:207342480-207390731 GCA_019512145.1 Engystomops pustulosus | reverse complement strand
CTCCTGCTCTATAACATGCTGCCTGCAGATAGGACACTATGTACAATATGCTGAGGTCCTCCTGCTCTATAACATGCTGCCTGCAGATAGGACACTATGTACAATCTGCTGAGGTCCTCCTGCTCTATAACATGCTGCCTGTCGATAGGACACTATGTACAATCTGCTCAGCTCCGCCTGCTCTATAGCATGCTGCCAGCAGATAGGACCCTATGTACAATCTGCTCAGCTCCTCCTGCTGTATAACATGCTGCCTGCATATAGGACACTATGTACAATCTCCACAGCTCCTCCTGCTCTATAACATGCTGCCTGCAGATAGGACACTATGTACAATCTGCTCAGCTCCTCCTGCTCTATAACATTCTGCCAGCAGATGCTGGATGACAGTGGACACGGTTGTTTAGGTTTACTGCCTTTTAAGAGAGGTAATGATTAGATGAGAGATCAACATCATCAGTTCCACACAATTAGTTTTGTTATCTGCTAAATAGTCCGGGGTGCCCATAATAATCCCTTATGTCTTTAATTAAAGGAGACCGGACTAAAGATATTTACCAGAAAAACACACGATCACAAAATGTTCTGCTAGAGCACTGATGGCGAACCTTTTGGAGATAGAGTACCCAAAGTACAACCAAAACCCACTTATATGTCGCAGAGTGCCAACACGACAAATTAAGCAGTAACTTATTGATCCTTGCTGTATCACAGGTTTCAATTGTATTAGCGTCATGAGTTCACCAATACAATAGAAAGATCATAGAGAAATTTGGATTGTAGCTTCCCTCCATGGTCCCCTGAAGAGGAAGAATCAGGGTTCCCAGAGCAGGAGATCCATCAATAATCTCTCTATCCGCACATTCTCATTCCTCCTGTAGCCCTGGCAGCCAAGGATGTTGATTTAAAATGGCGCTGAGCATGGCAAGTCCTGGGCTGTAATTGGACCGCAGGAGGAAGCCTTGAGTCCTGTCTGGCAAACTCTGTGTTGGGGTGAAGGTCTGGGTGCCCACAGGGAGGGCTCTGAGTGCCACCTCTGGCACCCGTGCCATAGGTTCGCCACCACTGTGCTAGAGCATTGGGAGTCTGTGGGTCTTAAAGCCTCCACCCAGGTGTAAGGGAACCATGGGGCAGCATAGCCATAGCAGACCCCCTGTCTATCCAATCCACGCTCTGACAAGCCCCATTGCTTATTAAAAGTTGTTCGGAAACTTTAAAACTTTCCTCTAATTTCCCTAAAATGCTGCTCCTTGAGGGGCTCCTCCAGGAGCCAGAAGCCCCTTTAAATCAACTCTTTATCTTAAATAATTTGAAATATTTTATTTTATTTAATTTTCAGTTTTCATCAATTGTGAAAAAAAGATTTTTCAAATTTTTCAATTTTCACTCCGATTATTAAGCCTTTACTAAAACTCCTGTTCTGTTGAAATCACTTCTCCGTAATCATCTCAAGACAGGACAAACGGTTACGTCTATATAACACAATAGTTGATGGTCTTACAAAACTTTCTTCCCCTGGATCATAAGAAACTATTGTCTGGAGATGTTAATTGATAACTGTTGGGGAGTGTAGTGGGCATGCTCTGTGACCTGTACAGAGGTCATCCGTGTCAGTGCTGTAAAGTAATTCTCTGATTGCTATTAACAGATGTCAGGCGAGATGGCTAATCATTATAAACCCACATGGGGATCTCTGGAGAATCTGGATGGAAAACCCCTTTAAGACAGTGGGGGTCATTTACTACTAAGGGCCCAATTCGCGTTTTCCCGACGTGTTACCCGAATATTTCCGATTTGCGCCGATTTTCCCTGAATTGCCCCGGGATTTTGGCGCACGCGATCGGATTGTGGCGCATTGGCGCTGGCATGCACGCGAGGGAAATCGGGGGGCGTGGCCGAACTAAAAACCCGACGGATTCGGAAAAACCGCCGCATTTAAAACCAAAAAAGTGTCACGGAGCTTGCACTTACCTTCACTAGGAATAGGCCGGTGAATTGAGCGCGTTCCGATGCTTTTCAGCGCAGCAGTGCCACCTGGTGGACGTCGGAGGAACTGTCTCAATGAATCCCGGCCTGACCCGAATCCAGCGCAGAGAACGCGCCGCTGGATCGCGAATGGACCGGGTAAGTAAATCTGCCCCATTGACTCTGGGATTACTAAACTCCCTGTTTTGTTAAAATCACTTTTCTGCAGTCTTTATGTTATCACAGGATTGACAGTAAAACCTGGGTAGATAACACAGGAAACACAGTCACAATAGTTGATCCTTCTGGATTATAAGAAACTATTGTCTGGAGAAGTCTATTGGAGAATGTAGTGGGCATGCTTCTGGGTCATTGTACAGGTCACAGAGCATGCCCACTACATTCTCCAATAGATATCAATAAACATCTAGAGACAATTATTTCTTATAATCCATGTGTTGTAAAGCAAATCTCTGATTGGTGTTAACCGAGCCTGAGAGCCCAGGCGAGAATCTCTGCAGAATCTAAATGGAAAACCCCTCTAAGAGACTGGCTCTAGGCTTACTGAACTTCCTGTTCTGTGGAAATCACTGCACTATGACTGGCAGGTAAACAGGTGTAGATGACACTGGATTACGCCATTCACAATAGTGGAACCTTCTGGATGATAAGAAACTATTTTCAGTAGATGTTCCTTTATGCTGTAGTGGGCATGCTCAGGGGTCATCGTAAGGGTCACAGAGCATTCCCACTACAGTCTCCAACAAGTACTGACAAACATCTACAGACAATTGTTTCTTATAATCCGTGGAAGTGCTGTAAAGTAAACTTCTGATTGCTGTTAACAGAGGTTGGGCCAGATGGAGTTTTTTAGTTAGTTTACACAATGCTGATGATGTCATACACTTCCTATGATTCCATAAATCATAAAAAAACACATCAACCTATGAATTATAGACGTTACTTGAGGCTCCTTGAAGACTCGGCACAGCTTCTCCCATCACATTACTGATAAGAAGGTATAATTAATCTCCTAACGCACCGGCTAATTATCTTTTAGGCTTCTTACCTTGGGTAACATTTTATAAATGTCCTCTGCTATTAAAATGTTCTTCTTGCTTTCCACTTCATAAGTGATGTTACTTCCCAGTGAGGTATTGTTCTGCGACACGATGAAGTTGTTCACTGCGTTACAGCAGGAAGACAAGAAGAACCTGCACAGAAGGTCACAGCGTCAGTGGAGGGAATGGCTACAATTACTGCACTAATATTCCTATATTTGTTATCCATGGCCTCCTTCCTTCTAAAATCAGCTTTTACATTTATGCTATTGAGTCAGAAGGGCTCTGCGGGGCGTTACCAGAGCCCCTCTGTGTTGCAGCTTCATAGGCTGTTACACAATCTCCCCCTGCCCCCTTTACTTCCCTCTCCCTTCTGCATTCTCACACAATGGGAGGGGGGAAGTGCTCCAGCACAGTGTAACAGCCTGTGAGGCTACAGCATGGAGGGGCTCTGGTAACGCACACCCAAATCACCCTTTTTAAAAGATTATCTTAGAAGGAAGGAGGCCATGAATAACAAATATAAGAAGATCACCACAGTCAGTGCTCCTGATTTTACATAATGGAGCAGATTTACTTACCCGGTCCTGTCGCGATCCAGCGGTGCGTTGTCCGACGAGGATTTTGGTCTTCCGGCGATTCACTAAGATCGTGTGCCCGATGTCCACTAGGTGTCGCTGCTGCGCTGAAGTCCGCCGGAGTTCACCTGGTTCTTCTCGGTGCATGTGAGTGCTTGATTTTGCGACACACTTGGTTTTTTAAATTCCGCTGTTTTTCCGAATCCGTCGTATTTTCCGTCGGCCACGCCCCCGATTTCTGTTACATGAAAGCCAGCGCGATTGCAGTGAAATCCGATTGCGTGCGCCAAAATCCCAACGGAATTCCCGCAAAACGGAAAAAGTCGGGAAACCCGCCGAAAGTGCGGCCGTGGAGCCCTTAGTAAATGAGCCCCAATGGATTTCCTAGACTTGTTCTAGGCTACAATAAAATAAAATTTCAAGGATATAAAAAACTTGTTGATAGGAAGTTGTGGTGTCACTGACCTGAATCTGCTATATTCCTGCGGCCTCTTCTGCCAGGTACAGTTCTGTACTTCATTTACAGCCTGGATGTAGCAATCTTCTGAATACCTGGAACACATTAAATTGCTATTTTTTTTTTACATTTTCCACCAGATCTGAAATAAATTAGATATCTGATTTATTTCCTCTATTTCTTTCATTCTTACAGTCTCTATTAAAGGGGTTGTACCACATACCACTGTGGACGGGTGATTACAATCTAACTTGGGACGTAAAGGATCAGCTTTTGTCTACCTGCAGTCACCACTAGGGTGCACCGAGGAGCACAAAGCAACTTTTGTCAAAATCAGGGCATTGAAGACCCCCTGACCTACTTTGTCATGCTCACTTTGTACTGGGGCAAAATTAATCAGATTCTTCCCATAAATTTAGGACAACAGCATCAACATAGGGAATGGAGCCGCTCTTTATTTAGTGGCCGACTGCGTTACTGCGGCTCAACTCCCATTCACTTCAATGCTCGACCCTGGCAGAAGACAACCCAATATGGAGACTATAGGGTCTGGATAAAAAATGGATTTTTATCTTGGGAGGAGGGGGGATCCCAAGGAACATCAATCCCACAATGCACCAGTTGGAGTTTAAGTGATTTTTTAGCTAGTGGTTCAGTACCAAGAAAATCCTGAGGGTTCGAAATATAATTAAGTAGAACACGAAATATCCTTATAATCCATTTATAATCGACTTGACACGTATCCCATATCATGTAACGGCCTGTATCTAGAATATGTCACTAATGAACCTCACTCATCAATAAAGACGAGTCTTGTGATCAATAACTGGAGCGCTAAAAGCCTTATGATAAGATTAGACGCAGTATAATAAAGTATCCATGTCTAATGCAGATACTTAAAGGGATCCTGCCACCTCTCCTGACTTGTCTGTTTTACTAAATACTTGGATTCTCCATGAAATATCAATTCTGGATCAGGTTTTCTTTTAACTCTATGTTGTCCTGTGCCTCTCTTATACCCTCTTGAAATTTGTGGGCGTTACCAGCAAGGGGGGATGTTCCTGAACAGTCAGATACTGTCCAATCAGTGTTAACTTTATAAGCCTGTGGTGGAACAACCCCTTCTAACTAGTCACACCCACTTTCAGACTTCCAGAAGGAGTAACAGAGGAACAGCACAACAGAGAGTTATGAGAAAAGATGCTTCAAAATTGTTATTTCGAGGGGAATACAAATATTTCAACACAGACAAGTGAGCAGAGAAGACGGAACTCACTTAAAGGAAATCTACCCACATAAACCAAGCACACTTACATCCTCAAACAGTATCCATACTTCTTTTCGCTTCTAATACTATAGTTTTTTTTTTTTTTTAAACGGCTTTTAAAATTATGCAAATGATCCTCAGGGGCTCCTGTCTACGTAGACAGGAGCCCCCTTTGGCTCCGTCGCTTGTTAAACATTTGCGCTTCCATTTGTGCCCGTCTCCTCTCTCCAGATCGAAACTCCGAATTGAGAGCGTGTAGAATTAGCAGGCGACGGAGCCAGAAGTGTGACATAGATGGGAGCCCCTGAGGCTCGTTTGCATGATTTTAAAAGACAGTTTTTTTCCTGAAAAACGAAACTATTAGAATCAAAAAGAAGAACTGATCCTGTTTCAGGAGGTACACGGCAGCATGTAAGTGTGCTTGGTTTAGAGGCGCTGCACCCAAGAGGTAGAAATCCTTTAAAGGGGTTTTCCAGTTGGACAAACTCTGGGCGGCTAGAGTGTCAGCGGTCACATGACCTAGTGGCCTCAGTGCTCACAGGGTGAACAGCGCCCTCACCCTAGATTGTCACTATTCTACATCCGCGACCAACGGAACCTCCAGCCCACCAGGGGCCTGCACTATATAACTAGAAAATCCCTTTAATAATCCCAAAAATTCCTCTAAGTTCTGTAAATTAAAGGGATTGCATCAAATAAGCAAAATTTCTGGCGCAACTGTGGTCAGTTGGCTACGTCTGGTATTACAGCTAAAGTGCATTTTAATGCAATGCAGTACCAGACACGGCCTGTGGACATGAGTGGCGCCCTATCTGGGCAGTAGGTAAAGAAGGAACTTTTCCTCAATCTTTTACAGACCCTTTATTAGGGGATTGCAGTTTTTGGACCTCCATCTGTATTACGTTGGGTCACAGACGCTCATCCATCCTGTCCTTCTGATCCGTGCTGACTATAGCACTTCTATCGCCATCGATTGCGTGGGACATGAT
Source organism: Engystomops pustulosus (assembly GCA_019512145.1). NCBI lineage: Eukaryota > Metazoa > Chordata > Amphibia > Anura > Leptodactylidae > Engystomops > Engystomops pustulosus. The sequence continues at coordinate 207,384,414 of CM033645.1, read as the reverse complement.
GGATTAGACTGTGCAATGAGTGGGCGCATCGCACGTTCCAGCATCTACACCCTTTATCTGCCACATCAGCTCTCCATAAGGTTCTTTATGTTTATGATAGGATGCAGTACTGCACTAGCCCATGGGGTGGCGCTATTTCTTAAAAAAAAAATTATGTATGCCTTTTATGATCTTAGACAACCCCTTTAAGTGGATTAGCAAATACCTGCATCATCCAGAGTGTGAGGTGGTGACTAGTATGGCTCCCCGGCGAGCTGCGAGACGTCCCTATTTATAGTAACCGCATATGCATTAATCATAAGATAATCTAATTGCTTATAGATCTGGGAAGGAATCATCTGCTCCGTGAGATTTACAACCCCGGAAAACTTTACAGGGATGACAGGAAGTAAAAAAAAGTGACCAGGGGATAAGATGTAACCAAAGTCTCAGGCTCAATTAACGCCCTTTTATTGAGGAAATGGGGCCTGAAGAAGGGTCCTGGAAGTGTAAGAGTGGACGGCACTGCCAGGGGGTTATGTCGTAAAGTCATTACAGCGAATCGTCCTGTGTCGGGCACACATCTGCTTTGTTCGTAATTATGTTATAACTAATGAGTAGGGATGACTGTGTAAGTAAAGAGGGGCCCCCGGGCTACACAAAGGGGCCGCACTTCCTTACATTGGTATAAGGTTAATCATATGGCGCTGAAGTAACACAAATATCTTAGTGATCATCAAAGGAATAGTATGAGATCAGCCTACTATACAAAACAGGTCTAGACACAGCGATCAGGGATCTCTAAAGGATTACAGATTTTGAACCAATATAGTTACATAGTTAATACGGCTGAAAAAAAAAGACACACGTCCATCAAGTTCAACCAAGGAAAGAAAGGGACACAATTCTATATTATAGCATAACCATCAGTGTTATTTTGATGTAACAAGGCATCTAAACCCTTCTTGAGGCTTTCTCCTCTCCCTGCTGTGCTCTGCTCCTGAGCTCGGCTATTCCACAGATTCACAGTTCTTACAGTAAAGAAGTTGTGTCGCCTCTGGTGATTAAACCTTGTTTTCTCCAGGTGGACACAGCGCCCCCCTTGTCTTTTGATTTGATTTCAGAGATATCAGATATCTAAAAGGGGTATCTGAATTAGTAAACACATATTTAATTACCCTTTTTGCTCAATTCTTGAGCAAGAAGGAAGCACCTTTTAACTAGGCATTCAACAGTCAATCCACTGATATATTATTATTGTTGTTATTATTATAATTACTTTTAATTCTTTTAGAATATGGAGCTCATGTAATACCATATTTGTCCTGCACTAGTGCTGTAGGGTGATAGAACACTTGTTATCTGGCACCCGATGATTTGTGGTGCTATTTAAATCAAGATTATTATTTTGTCAGGAGGATAAACAAGTGATTATCTCATTTTCTGGGCACTGTGTTCTTGAGAAAAATTGGTTATTAATTTTGTTTTTCATTTATTAGTCGTCAAAAGGGAGGAGGAGTCCTCTTAACACCAGAGTGACACTTGGAGTGATCACTAAGGGCGGACTAAGGATTTATAGTAGAAGCATAGTGGATGGGATTTAATCAAATTGCAGTTTGTGTGCATAAAATTTCAGGATATGCATCATGTCTGCCTTAAAGGGGTTGTTTGGTTTGAAAAATTTTTTTAAAATCATGTATCATGTAATCACCGGAGGCGACAGGGCATTTTTACTATGAGAACTGTCAATCTGTGGAATAGCCGAGCTCAGGCGCTGGTCACAGCAGGGACAGCAGAGAGCTTCAAGAAGGGTCTAGATGCCTTTTTACACCTAAATAACACTGATGGTTCTGTTATATAGAATTGTTTCCCCTAAATCCCTTCCACATCCAATCCCTTCCCTTCCTTGGTTGAACTTCATGGACAAGTGTCTTTTTTCAACCGTATGAACTATGAAACTATATTGTTGAGCAGTTATCCTTATCATTTGACCATAGAGGAGAGGAGCTTATAAGAAAGCCTTTCTCTCTCTCTATCTCCATGTACAATGGTGTATTTCCCCCCCCATATGTTCTTAAGCATAATTTGAAAACTCATTTTTCGGCAAAATCACTTGGTTTTGTGGCTAATGCGCTCCTGTATATGTCACACAGGGTGCTCTGCTCCCATTCTACTTCTGCACACCTGCAGCCTGTACACCTCCTGTCCACCTGGAAACATACTTGTGTTTATACTTTTCAGTTTTAGCTGACTTTGCAAAAATGTATTGCCATTCCAAAATGATGGAAACCCTTCGGCAACAGGTTGACCCAAAGGGGCGACCCTATCAGCCATAGCAAGATAACCTGGTTGTTCAATGTAATTCAAGTCCCCCGAGAAGGCTGGTCTTCTCAAAAGACAAATGCAAGAGAGGACAGGATAATGCAGAGAATCTCCATGGGTAATGGTTTCATCCCTGCAGCTGGAATTGCTCGGCAATGTTGTTGTTGTTGATTACATTATTTCTGAAATCAAGTGACCAGGTTTGGGAGGTAGCCTGATGCACAAGCCTTATAGGGGCCCCATGGCCACCCAAATCATCTACCAAATTTTATACTCTGAAAAACCTTAAACCATTAAATACTTTGTAATCTGTCCCTGCTCTCAATACCCATGTACACAAGAGCCATTTCAGGACCTTCGAAGGTCCTGCGAATGTTCAGAAACCGCAAATTCATAGAAGAAGGAACATATCCTCCATTTCCTAAGAAGTGATTCCAGACTTTTAGGGCCTATAATATTCATACAGCCCAGGGCCCATGGTGGTCTTAATCTGCGTCTGGTTGGTGGAGTGGTGTAGCATGGTGACGTTCGTAAACTAAAGTCTACTCACAGTGAAGCTGCTTCCGGTTTAGTTCGGGGAATCGGCTGCGCGTTAGTGATGATGACAGCACATGGCGAGGGTTCCCCAAAGCCCAGTGACATCACCGACAGTAGGGTAAGGGAAGGAGGAGGTGCCCACTAGTGCACGCTGGAGGCGTGCATAATTAGAAGGAGAGGAGAGCGCCCTGTGTGACTAATTAGAATAATTTTAAAACATGATTTTTGGCAAAATTGTTTGGTTTTATGGCTAAAGAAGATATGATCCTGCCTCAGCATGTGTGCACCGAGCTCCGGGTATGTCAGGTTTAAAAAGTCGTTTTCTAAGTCGATTTCCTTTAATTTTTTGAATTGCACAAACAATCCATCATACCTTTTCCTCAGGGACACCGACAAGAGGCGATCTGGGACGTCTCTACAAAATACGTCGCTGGTGTAATTATTCTGCGTGGAAATTCTACAAAATGAATAAAAATAATTATGTTCTGGCAAAGAGAGATGTTTCGGCTCCGTTCTTTCCTTATTATCGGCAGACAATGGCTCGAAGCTGCTTTGTCCTTCAAACTCCTTCACAAATACTGGATCCTTTAGTGGAAAAAAAATATTATTTGCATGAAGCTTGAAGGAGTTTATGGTTCATGTCTTCCAAAAATAGCGCCATAGTTAAAAACTCACTGTGGCCAGAAAAACAACTCATAAAGGAAATCCACCATCACAATCCATCCTGATAAACCAGGGACATTACTCATAGATCCAGGCACCGGGACTGTGGGAATCTGCTTATATATGTTATCCATGGCCTCCTTCCTTCTAAAATCTACTTTTATAATTAGGCTAATCAGCCAGAATGATTCTAGGGGTTGTTACCAGAGCCCCTCTGTGCTGCATCTTCACATAGTGATACCCCCTCCCCCCTCAGCACTTCTCCCCTCCCTCTGATTGCTGTAATCTCACGGAGTGGGAGGCGGAAGTACTCCTGCACAGTGTATCAGCCTGTTAAACCACAGCACAGAGGGGCTCTGGTAACGCCCCCTCATTAGAATAGTTATAAAAGTTGATTTTAGAAGGAAGGAGGCCATGGATAACAAATATAAGATGACCACAGTCCCGGTGCCTGGATCTATGAGTAATGTCCCTGGTTTATCAGGATGGATTTTGTTTATAGATTTCCTTTGAAGCTACCATGTTTTTCCAACTTTATACCACCAGTTTTATGCAACAAAACTACCATCACCCTCAGGTAGGGTATTAAATATACTTCATAGAATTCCATCTTTTATTTTAAAACTCTCCTAATTACCTAAAATAAAACAAACGTCCTCCAAAGTCACATATATGCAAATGAGCTGAGAAGAGTCACTTAAGATAAGTCAAAGAGTCACACTGAGAAGCTGGATGGAGAGGGTCACCTCAGATAACCCTATTTTGGGCCCTATAGCTGTAACCTTGGTTTGGGTGTCATTGTTAAGATAAGAATCTCATTTGTATGTACAGAACCAGAGTTATTGGCAAGTTAATCGTAGAATTGTGTATTTGTAGAATTGCATTCTAGCACCTTAAGGGAGCTGCCTTACAAGGGAGCTAGAGGCGTGGTTTTCCTTATCCCATCCAGGAAAACTTTTTTGTATATTTTCCCAGAATCCCCTAGTGAAGAGTCAATTGAAGAGATTTATCATGAGTGTCTGAGTTCAGAACTGTTCTAGTTGTTTATGGCAACCAATCAGTGCTTTTCCAACAGCTGTTTATATAATTATAGCTGAGCTCTGATTGGCTATAAGTCTCCACACGCCTACAATGCGGCTCTAATTGGCAAAGTCTCCATAAGTAGAGCATTTACTTCCCCACCAGTATCTCTTGTTTAGCACATAAAACCAGAAACGTGATGTGTAGTGAAAGATGAACAATAAAGTTCTCTTCTTTAAATTTACAACAAAAACAAGTCTCCCATTCCTAAATATGTCATTAACTGCTTGTTTTCCTGGTTCTATAGCACACAGATGAAAGGTGAGTGTCATTGAAAGATGATATTCTCATCTTTACCATGACACCAGAATCATGGTTATAACTTCTACAGAGCCCATGATAAGTGCAGTTCCACTTCAGCCTGTAAAAGTGACTCTTCTCAGCTCATTTGCATATGACTTTTAAGGGATTTTTGTATAGTTAAAGGGTGTAAGTTTTAACATGAATGAGAGAATTCTAGAAAGGACATTTCACGCTTTACCTGAGGGGATTATGTGTGTTAAAGCTAGTGACAATAATAATAAATGTGCCGTTTATAGCAGCAGAAGCTTATGTTTGTGGTCAAAAACAAATGAAACAATGCAGAGATGACACTAGCAGAGGCCAAAATGAAAAAGGCAAAACATTTAGGGAGAAGAAGATCTTTGAACACTGCATACAAATAACTTTAGGAGTCATGGGGGGGGGGGGGGTAGAAGAGTCACACTAACCCACCCCACAGAACCAGCACCTCATCATAAGTCACCTTCAGCAGCTGACACCCAGATTGCAATGATGTATCTAGACTATGAGACATCACTAAAGCCAGGAGGGGACATCCCAGTGTGACTCTGCTCCGCCCCCATGACTCTTTACAGGTCATATGTTCAAAATATCTTTTTCTGCATAATGCAGAGTCTCCCAGGATACAGAAAGGCATCATTGTGATCCTGTCACTGTCCTGGATAACAGCTTGGTGGTGGGTTGTGGGTCTAAATACTCATGACCGGTTCCCTTTTAGCCAGTTGACCTCAGAACCAAAAAATGACATAGAGAATGGCATTGACAGAGTTAACAAAATTTCCAAGTGCATGCTTGTGCCCTGAGCTCTTTAGTGGTTTCCTTCCTACCGTTTACCGTTGTCTTGTAAAACAAAAGTTGTTCCTCTCCTTTCCATTGTGAGTCTCTTAAAAGCAACTTTACAAGTGTTCTGCGCCCTCTTACGACTTGTACATATGTGGGTAAATACCCGTTACACTGGAGATGCTAATGGGGAGCACATTCCTTATGCACCTTTAAGAAGGTGTTTGTAACATTTCATTCTCCCTCTTTCTCCAAATACCCAGAGTCCCTTCTTCCAGTAAGAGGGTCACTTGGAAATCAGGAGTCAGGATTCCCACAATAACACGAGATCTGGCACATCTCCAATTATCTCTCTAGCCCCCACCATTCCCGAGATATCAATGACTTTATATTCGGATTGCTACTGTCAGATGGGCGGAGCTACGTTATCAGCTCCAATGATATGAAAATAGAGATCCTAATTAGCTTTGCTTCAGTACCCAATACTGTGTAATTATATTCTCAACTGTCAGATGGGTGGTTCTGGGCTGGAAAAAAACCGTGTGGCTCCGCCCATTTGACAGTAGAGGTCCAAGAATAATCACACTGAGAACTTAGGAAGGTTGGGGGGTAGGGAGAAGATTCCTTAATCAGCAAAGCCCTACTATGTGAATGGGAAGAGTTGGAGTAGATGGAGGTGGTGAAAGTTGGGTTTAAAAGAATAGTTGAATGGATACCAACAATAACATAGATGGGCTGAGGCTCCTCCCTCTCATTTCTTCCCCTCCCCAGAGGAGTTTTTATTAGCCTCTGGGTAATTTTCATGTTAAAGGAATCCTGTCAGTTAAACTAACCCACACTAACTAAAGATATTGTTGATAAGAGCTTTTATGCAGCAGTACAACTATCCCTGTATTGTTCCTCTCATGCCTGAAAAGTTTTGCAGTCTGTTTGTAACATTGTCTCACCATCTGTGCATATTCATATTCATCTAGCTGTCACGCCTCTATTTTCCTGGTTAACAAGGGGCCTGCTTTCTATTCAGCCCAGTAAAGTCAGCTCTGCTGAGGAGGGGAGGGGGGGATTAAGAGAGAAACTGGCTTTGTGTGACTGGCTGAAGAGAAATCAGCTCACCTCTCCCTTAGGAATTCTCTTCAGTGAGCGGAATGAGGAGGCGCAGTTGAGTAGGACGGACATGAATATGCCAGGTATAGCTCAGGGTAAAGATGATGATCACATGGGGTGATTTGCATAGATGGTGTGTTAACTTTACAAATGGACTGTGGAACTTTTCAGACATGGAGAGGAACAATATAGGGATAGTTGTACTGCTGTAAAATAGCAGTTTTGTAAGATATGTTTAGGGAGTATGGTTCCCTTTAATGGCCAATCCTCAAGAGAGGACATCCACATCTGTTTTGTGAGTGGTCCAACACCCCCACCCTGTTCTGGCTGCCTAAGGGTGCTGGAAGCAGATGGCTCTATCCACTGTATAGCATCAGGGGGCTTCAGACTGCTTAGTGCACAGTCTAAGTACGAGCTTTACAAGATAACAAGATACTTTAACTAGATACTAATGCTTTATACATTGAATAGGCCATCAGTATGAATACTCCCAGAGGGGCTGGATAACCTCTTAAATCACCATGTAATTCTCCAGTTCTCCACTAGTAGCGCTACAGAGAGTCTGAACACTTGCTACAATGTTTCTTTCAGTTTACAACTTATCAACGGCTTTAAGACCTAATATTTGGGGGACTCTTCTAACGAAAAATAAGATATTAAAAGCAGAGGACCCCTTTAAGATCCCAAAAAACCCTGAATTCTCACATTTGTTATAAGACTTACATGTAATTGGCTTCAGGCTTGACCAGTCCCACTCTGGTGGTTATATTTCCGGGCCTGTGGAGAAGAAGCGGAGGTCACAGTCAGGTATTGATGTGATTGGGATGTAAAGTGATGATCAGCAGAAGGAGAGAAGCTTGTTACATTGTGATCAATAGTCTAAGCGGCTTTATTCCCTTCCATTGTTATCCAGTTACAGCGCGTTCCGAGCAATTATCACTCATTAAACGCCAATTAAATCCTCAACTGGACAAGAAACAGCCTGAGCAGAAGCAACCTCAGCGATACACACAGAGTATTCCAATATAACTAGAGAGACTACTGTGAGATGTAATACCAGGCACAGCCTATGCACAAGAGTGGCGCTGTTTATGGTAAAAGACCCATTTCTATAATCCTTGGAATCGCCTTGAAAGAAACCGGCCACAACCATTTCTTTTTCACAACTGCATCCTTATGTGGAGTAATATAGGGACACCGTAACCAGATTTTCGCCACTAAACTATGAACTATGAACTATAAACTGGTGGAGTATGAAATGTATTTTCTAGAATTCCCTCTTTTATGTGAAATCTCACCCATTTACCTATAACAAAATCACCTCCAAAGTTGTATGCAAACAAGCAGAGCACTGAGACTTTTTGCCTGAGATGAGACACTTTTCGAGGCTGCCGGGAGAGTGTCACCCCTAGTCTAAATTTGATCTGAAGGAAAAGATATTTTGAAAATTACACCAGCAGCATGTTTCTAGGTGCTATGGAACAGAAGTGACACTGAAGTGACACTAAACTGATTAGGAAAGATGACTTTCCTCTGCTGACTTTGGGGGAGATTTTTTATATTTGTGATTTCATATAAAATCAAACTAACTTCAGAATCTTTTCTTGTCGGCTCTGTAGCAGATAGAACCATGCTTCTGGTATCATTTCAAAGATAAGAATCAGGCCGGGGAAGACAAAGTTAGGAATGCGAAGTGCAGATTAAGATCCGATTCCGACGATGCATTGGGGGAGATTTATCAGAAGTGTCAGAGCAGAACTGTTCTAGTTTCCCAGGGCGACCAATCAGAGCTCAGCTTTCATTTTCCCACAGCTGTTTATTAAATGAAAGCTGAGCTCTGGAATAGTTCTGCTCTATGACATTACCCATTCTATAGCACAAAGACCCTTGATGAGATGCGGGGATTTTTACCTTTAAAATGACACCAGACACCAGTGCTAGATCCCAAAATATGGGTTTCACAAAGAAATCTTTCCAAATAATCTCTCAACCTGGTTCATCTCAGGCAAAATGTGACTCTTTTCATGCAATAAGTATAATTTTTAGCTCATTTGCATATGATTTTGGTTTGGCTTTATAGGCTAAGTCTAGTTAAGGAAACACTGTTTTGAATGGAGCCTTTTCCCACAGAAATTAACATGAACTATGACCCTAAACTGTAACCTAACCTCTCCCAGGGCTTTGTGGGGCAGTCCTCACACTGCTGTGCTCTTAGCTCTCTGCATTGGGGTTTTCCACACCCTCACCTTTGTTATAAGTAAAAGCAGTAGCATTCTTCTAGTTGGATACCACAATAGTCACGTAGGTTCTGTAGAAAAGAAGGGAGGAGGATGTGCACAGTTCAGTGCAGAGAGCTAAGAGCACAGCAGTGTGAGGACCCTCCCCAGACCACTTAAATCCTAATATACGAATCAGTCCAGTCCACTGTTCGGCTGCTACTACAACTACAATATTCGCTAAGTGCCTAAGTTTACAAACAATTTGGCAAAACTGGCACCGGGAGAGTAATATCGATTTAATGAAGACGGGGAATTTTGGAAATCGTAAGCTTTCTGCGTCCAGGGTGTGATGATATACGGCCAGACCACGAAGGGAACGAGATAAGATCCGCAACTGCTGACAGGGGCCCGGCCATAAACTCACTGGTGCTTAAAAGCCAATGATACATTATAAGTGTATTGTGCGACGGCCCAGAAGGTATAAAGAGTTTTATTGCGCAAATTATAGAAAGTCTCCGTGTAGCTGCCAAGTCTGAACACAACAGCGGAGATTTCGTGTACTGAGCGCGTTCTGTATGATAATGACAACTGGGAACAGAGCCTGGAGCCGAGCTAAACATATACAAGAAGGGGAGAGATATGGAAGCAAGCGGCATTATTCCAGCAGGGCGGGCGGATAGTAAGACTGCGGCACTTTTTATTGATTATGAATTCGTTAAAGGAAACCTGTCAGCAGAAATTGACCTAATAAACCACTACCAGTCTGTTGTCAAGCAGCTGAACATCTTCCAGATGATCTTTCTTTCATAACCCAGTGTGGTGGCATCATCTAGAAAATCAACTTTGAAGTGAGATGTAAATTCGTCGTATGAAGTCAAGGGGGCGGAGATTTTAACACAGAAGTCAAGCTCTCTCTTCCTCAGAAAGCCCCTTCACTGTAATTGATGGTCCTGCATCCAGAGACATCACTAACCAGATCTCCTGAAGTCCAATGCACAATGTCAGTCACACAGGAGGAGGCGATCAGAGATCCAAACCTTGACTTGAGTGTTAAACTCCCCACCTCCTTTACACAACCAATTTGTGTGTCCTGTATTGTTTTTGACTATAGATGAGCAGACACGACTTCCTGTTCAGGGTTCGTCCACATGACCTGAACTACCCAGACATGTCCCCCTGGCCAATCACTGCCATGCCTTGTTTCTAGGGGCATTAATTTGTCAGATTGGCTGTTGGGCCACCAATACGGCAACACGTCCGTATTGCTCGGCTGAACCCCCCGACTGGGAACTTTGGGTCCGCACACCTCTCTATTGTTGACTTTTATCCACAGGATAGAGGATAACAATCTGATTGTTTGGGATCCAAATTCTGAAACCTCCCCTGATCCTAAGATCACACCCCAGCCGATCACAAGCACGGGTTCATGATGGAGCAGCAAGACGAGCAGCCATTCTATACTAAGGGAAATTGTATAAAATAATAGTATGGAGCGACACTTGCTGCTTCATTCAATAAGTGAGAATGGGACACCCGTGATTGTTGAGGGTCTCACTTTGTATTCCCCTATCCTTTGGGGAGCCCATAAGATTGTTATTGTCATGGGGTGCAAGCAGATAGGAACCTAGCCAAATTTAACCTAATATAATATGATTTAAACAAAATAAAACATTGGGGGTCATTTACTAAGGGCCCGATTCGCGTTTTCCCGTCGTGTTACCCGAATATTTCCGATTTGCGCCAATTTTCCCTGAATTGCCCCGGGATTTTGGCGCACGCGATCGGATTCTGGCTCATCGGTGCCGGCATGCACGCGACGGAAATCGGGGGCGTGGCCGAACGAAAACCCGATGGATTTGGAAAAACCGCTGCATTTAAAAAAAGAAAAGTGTCGCTAGGAATAGGCCGGTGAACTTGAGTGCGTTCCGATGCTCTTCAGCGCAGCAGCGCCACCTGGTGGCCGTCGGAGGAACTACCTTAATGAATCCCGGCCGGACCCAAATCCACCGCACAGAACGCGCCGCTGGATCGCGAATGGACCGGGTAAGTAAATCTGCCCCATTGTATTTATTTTTTTCTAAATAGTTTTTTTTTTATCATTTTAATGATTTTATTTTAATTATTACATTAATACATTTTTTACCAAATTTTTTGTTCAATTTAGAGTCTTAACTGTTTAACAGTTATATTCCCAAGTACAATGGGGGAGGGATATTCTCGTATAGTTGCAATTTTTTTTAGACTTCAGTCAATGCTGTTATGTAAGCGGTCCTAGACAGCCTGGTACCCCCCACTGAAGAGTAGAGTACTGTAATTTGCATGTCAGGACAGCACGGTGGCTTAGTGGTTAGCATTACAGCCTTACAGTGCTGGGAACCTGGGTTCAAGTCCCAGGGTCAACATCTGCAAAGAGTTTGTATGTTCTCTCTGTGTTTGTGTGAGTTTCCTCCGAGTCCTCTGGTTTCCTCCCACACTCCAAAACATACTGGTAGGTTGATTAGATTGTGAGCCCCATTGGGGAAAGGGACTGATTTGCTCTGTGCAGCGCTGCATAATTTATATATAAATAAAGGAATTATAATTATTATAATTATATCAGGAGCAAAAGCTAATGACACTGATTGCTGTGAAATGGCGGAGGCTAAAGAAAAAAATTCCAACTGCACCGGGATCTGTGGAGTGGCACATATTAAAGGATCCAAAGACTTTGAGCTAGTGGTAGTAGAGAAAAATCCCCTTTAATTAACTATTGTCTTGCCAATTTCCTCTGTGCGTGCTGTGATGATGACTCTTCTCTGCGGTCTCTATCTGACCAGACGGGCCAGTCACAGTCTTGTTTCCAGATGAATGGCTGCGTGTATTTTTCGGCTAGTGATTTGACTCCCGCTCTGATTAAAGTCAGCTTCGCTTTGCATCTACAGTAGATTTTCCGCAGCGAGAAAAATGAGCCTGATGAAATAACAATACCTCGGCCGGCGTGAAAATAAAACATGATGTTGCGCTCGGCGCTTATGAGGTCTTACGTTATTGTATTTCTCGCTCGGCTTCACAGTGATGTGAGCTGTGGCTGTTTATATTTGTTACACAGAGGCATTAAAATGCCGAAATTAAGGGAAGAAAGGCATCCAATTGCTAAATTGCTTTATGCCCCTGCTGCAAAACATAACATTATACCAAGGCGTAGATTTACCCAGAATACTTTTGATTGTTTTTTGTTATGGATTATCTTATTGTAACAGTTTTATGCCTATAGCTTCCTAATTAATGTGTAATTTTCTCTGTTGCCCTCGGGATCGCAGCTGCGGGAAGTTGGTGGAGGAGTCCAAAAAATCTGTATTGTCCACATAGATCTGTGCACGTAATCCATCCAAAGTTTTAACGGGGTCACCCACCTGTACTGTGCCACTTATCGCATTGCTGACTTCCAACGTGGCAGAGGGGAGCCTGGGACCCCCTTTGGCACAAAGGCCAATTCAGTTGGTGAGTTTGCTACGTAAAAGTGTCAATCAGAGATACCTTGGACAACCAAAGACTTTTAAGAGGTCTTTATCCGGACCTAATATACCATTAGCCTTAGCTGTTCCACTGCATGTGCTGCACCTCGATCCTGTTGTCATGACCGAGCCTGGATCAATAGGCTCCGGATCCCGGCATTTTGGATAGTCTCGCCCATCAATGCTAGGGCACGGTGAGCTCTAGAATGAGTGATATTTACTCTGTTTATGAATGTATTGATCATTCTATCAATATCCTTATTGTACATTTACGTCTCCGGGTCACCGCACAGAGAAGGTCCATATACAGTCAATCTCCGCTCTATTAGCCTTTTATATCTAACTTTTCACCTAAACGTCCCATGAGGGTCATTTTTCTATTTCCCCCCTTCCCTGGGCTCGTTTTGCACTTCTAGTGAGTCTTTTTTTTGTACCTTGCTAGTCTTTGTAATTCTGTTTCTTTGGCAAATGCATATATTTTTTAGGGACTTTTTAGCCACAAGTTTTTGCACAATTCATATCATTCAATGGGGCAGATTTACTTACCCGGCCCATTCGCGATCCAGCGGCGCGTTCTCTGCACAGGATTCGGGTCCGGACGGGATTTATGAAGGTAGTTCCTCCGCCGTCCACCAGGTGGCGCTGCTGCGCTGAAGAGCATTGGAACGCGCCGGAATACACCAGCTCGGACCAAGTGAAGGTTAAGCGCTTCCCAAGCGACACTTTTTCGGTTTTTAAATGCGGCGGTTTTTCCGAATCTGTTGGGTTTTCGTTCGGCCACGCCCCTCCGATTTCCGTCGCGCGCATGCCGGCGCCGATGCGCCACAATCCGATCGCGTGCGCCACAATCCCGGGGCAATTCAGGTACAATCGGCGCAAATCGGAAATATTCGGGTAACACGTCGGGAAAACGCGAATCAGGCCCTTAGTAAATGACCCCCATTGTCTTTCCAACGAATGGTCGGGCATGGAGTGTTTTTGCTCCACTATTTGTGACTTCTTAGGTACTAAATAATGTTGAATCGTGTGTTAACATGTGGAAGCAAGAGAAAAAAAAAGACAAAGTAAGGCGCAAACCAACGGGGGTATATGAGCTATTCACCCTCACCAGGAATTGTGACTAAATCATGGCTTCCAGGTGTTTAAGCCTTGATATTTTCCCTCAATATCCATCTCCCTCCTCTCTATCTGTTTATCAATGTGATATCTATCACATATCGATCTATACATCCAATTTTTATCTATCCATAAAAGGCAGCACTCCCAGACATGCAAGTTGAGATAAAGTGGTTGTCCTCTTTCTTCCATAACACGATGAACAGCGATGTTTCGGCTCAGTGTGAGCCTTTTTCAAGCCAAGTGATAATTGTGGAGGCAGATACATAGTCCCACCCCCCTCATTAGCATACTCCAAAATTAAATATCATAAAATCAGTGCAAAATTTACAACTTATTATGCAATATCTCATATCAGAGCACAAAAGTTCATGTTACATAATAGAAAAAAGTGAGTGAACTGCAATAAATCTCCCCCACATCTTTCATTTGGAACCTGGAGTGACGTCTGCTTTTCAACTTCTATCGTCATATCTATCTATCTATCTATCTATCTATCCCATATCTATCTATCTATCTGTCTATGGTGATAGCAGATCCTCCTCTCCTCTAGGTGTAGAGGATGTCCCCTGTCTATGGTGATGGTAGAACCTCCTCTCCTCTAGGTGTAGAGGATGCCCATGTCTATGGTGATGGTAGAACCGCCTCTCCTCTAGGTGTAGAGGATGTCCCCTGTCTATGGAGATGGTAGAACCTCCTCTCCTCTAGGTGTAGAGGATGTCCCCTGTCTATGGTGATGGTAGAACCTCCTCTCCTCTAGGTGTAGAGGATGCCCCCTGTCTATGGTGATGGTAGATCCTCCTTTACTCTAGGCGTAGGGGACTCCCCCTGTCTATGGTGATGGTAGATCCTCCTTTACTCTAGGCGTAGAGGATGCCCCCTGTCTATGGTGATGGTAGAACCTTCTCTCCTCTAGGTGTAGAGAATGTCCTCTGTCTCCAGATAGATCTGGCGATTTTCCCCCATGATATTTCCTGTTCTCACTCATAGATAAACCAAAATATGTGGAATTAATATAAAATATATTTATTGTAAACGTATACAATAACCCTAGCGCATACTTTATGTGACGCCATATGTAGCCAACTGTAAAATAACGTATATCAACCAGGACAACCCCTTCAATATCAGGAGATTTGCTCTCTAGCAGGAGGTTACCTTGTCATGGACATAGCAGAGCTCTGATGGCATCTTCCATCTACACCAGTATCACTGGTATCACCCATCTCAGATACTTGTGCCAGTAGGTACCCACCTGCCCGCTAGCCTGCTATCTTCATTACCGTGTGCCAGGCTTGTCGTACAGCTCCCGGACTCGTGTCAGTAGTGTTCATACCGAATCGTGTTAATGAAAATATATTTAACAAGGCATCGGTAATTGCTGAAGGCACAAAGAACATGGTGGGAACACTCACCTCTGATGCCCCGGGTCCACAGAGATTCCATTCTATGTCTCGATTTACTCAAACCTGTTTTGTTCTTAACACCGCGTCTGTGGAGACGGAAAAATTGCACCGGCCCGGCTCTGCCTGTCAGTTCTGATCAGAGAACTATCTCAGGCTCTTCCCTTCGGTATAATACTTTTTTGAACGCAGAATATATTATTTTTTTCTAGCTAAGAAGCGCTTACAAAAAAAAGATAAAGAATTTGGGATTTAATGGGAACCTGTAACCTACGCTACCCCCTGAAAACCCAAGCACATTACACAGCAGTTTCCAAGTTGTATGGTAAACATTACATACAGTAAAGCTACCCCGCCTCCTTACAGCCATATGCACTCCCCTCCCCGCCCCCCTAGCTATGATGTCACTAGCTTCTTTGCACATGTGCAATGCGCCTGTAAGCTAGGTCTCGTCCATTTGCATTCTCAGATGGCTACACAGGCGCAATGCACATGCACCACTTCAGTGCAGCTAGTCGGTCCAATGAAGACTTGCAACACCCCTGCCAATGCAGTGTTAACCTAGTGTTGCAAAATCAAATCCTCCCTCCACTCCATAGGGTTTTCTCTGGGCCTGATCAACCTCGGGTAATGCAGCTGGTAATAATCTGCCTGAGAAGGAAGGTATAATTCTTGTAACCAATAAGATGCACAATTATTATTACAATGTAAAGAGAATGCTGGTTAGTGTTTTCCACCTCAAAAGGGGATTTTATAAAACCCCTTGTGGCAGGAAAGTTCCAGACTTCTATTGAGAGAGCTTCATGGAAGCACATGTGTCTGTGGCAGCAGGACTCAGAACTTCCTGTGGCTTCCGATGTCCTGCTGTCTTTTGGCAAATGGAGAATGCCATGAAGTTATTACTACATGCACATCCCCTCTGTCATGCACGCTCCCATATTAGGGGTTGAAGGGGCGTTTGAATATCCTTGGCACACCCCACCACTGATATGGGAGTTGTTATGACAGAAGTAGCGTGGAGACAATAATGACTGTCCAGCCTCCTCCATCTGCCAGCAGGACAAGAGATGTCACAGCAGGATATATGTAGGGTCTCCATTGCAGATTTGGCACTACTTCCCGATTCTGCATTTGGGCGCAGGCGCTGGTTTATAGCCCTGCTCCGTTCTCTGTACACGCTCAGGAGCAGATGCGATGTGCGAGGGCTTCTTAATTTATACAACAAAAGATGGAGAATATTTAAATGATGAAATGTTCCCGAAGCGAGATTCCCGCATTGTTCTCGGAATATATAACCTAATAACATCCTGTCAACAATCTGATCAGCTGGCAACGCCAACTACAGTCTTGCTGAATAGGATAATAATTGCCGTACCAACCACTCCGACTGCCAGCGTGTCAGCCAGGATTCCAGCAGGAAGGATAAAGGTTACACTCCGATCCCGAGGAAAACAGACACCGGGAAGATGAGAGGTCTTCTCCTGTCCGGCTAATGAGGCCATCATTAAGCTTCTCACGGCATGTAGGATCTGTTGTGTTCTCTGCCTCATTACTCACTAGAACAGTAAGTGATGCAAGACAATCTCCGCTACGTTACGTCCCGAGCGCCAGTGTTCAAAGGTAAAGTGTTTCAAGTGATTCTGTCACGCAAATGGGAATTTGCCGCCATGGCAGACTCTCCTTAAAAAGGACCCGTCACCTCTCCTGATAGGTCTACTCTAGAAAATACTTGAATTCACCATAAAATATAATAACTTCACTGTATAATAAATTCACTGTTCTCTCATTTCCTCCTGAAACTGTGTGAATAAATTGACAGGTGGGCGTTACCGATTTAGGGGGAGTGTCCCTGTACACTATGACACTGTCCAATCAGTGCAGATTGTCCAGGGACCCACCTCTTTTGACAAGAGTAATGATCACATCCAGGATTTAATTTATCCATAAATTTATAAGAATCCAAGACAGATGCTCCGCAATACATCCTCCCATATAGAGTGCAGTCACATTCCCAAACTCATTGTTAGCTCAGTGCCATCCCATATACAGTGCAGCTACATCCCCAACATATGTGTTAGCTCAGTGCCCTCCTATATACAGTACAGCTACATCCCCAACATATGTGTTAGCTCACTGCCCACCCATACACAGTGCAGCTACATCCCCAACATAAGTGTTATATCAATGCCCTCCCACATATAGTACAGCTACATCCCCAACATAAGGTTTAGCTCAGTGCCATCATATATATAGTACAGCTACATGCCCAACATAACTGTTAGCTCAGTGCCATCCTATATATAGTACAGCTACATCCCCAACATAAGTGTTAGCTCAGTGCCATCCTAAATATAGTACAGCTACATGCCCAACATAAGTGTTAGCTCAATGCCCTCCTTTATACAGTACAGCTACATCCCCAACATATGTGTTAGCTCAATGCCATCCCATATACAGTGCAGCTGCATACCCAACATAAGTGTTAGTTCAGTGCCCTTCCATATATAGTACAGCTACATCCCCAACATAACTGTTAGCTCAGTGCCATCCTATATATAGTACAGCTACATCCCCAACATAACTGTTAGCTCAGTGCCATCCTAAATATAGTACAGCTACATGCCCACATAAGTGTTAGCTCAATGCCCTCCTATATACAGTACAGCTACATCCCCAACATACGTGTTACCTCAATGCCATCCCATATACAGTGCAGCTGCATACCCAACATAAGTGTTAGTTCAGTGCCCTTCCATATATAGTACAGCTACATCCCCAACATAATTGTTAGCTCAGTGCCACCCCATATACAGTGCAGCTACATCCCCAACATAAGTGTTAGCTCAGTGCCCTCTCATAAACAGTGCAGCTATATCCCCAAAATAAGTGTTACCTCAGTTTTCTTCATATACAGTGCAACTACTTCCCCAACATAATAGTTAGCTCAGAGCCTTCCTACATATAGTACAGCTACAACCCTAACATAAGTGTTATCTACATGGTCTCCTAGTCACAGAGCAACCACATAAACTTCTACTTGGAAACTTGGTTATATTTGCCTCCGGCTGTAGAGTAATCCCCCTAGGCTCCTCTGTCTGACACTGTATACATGGTATATACAATATCTGCCCCATACACATATCCCAAATGTGACAGACTGGGGACAGCTAGATATGTAAATATTTTAGTGGCTCTAAATTTCAGATTAAATTCAAGAGTCAACTTTTGGCGGTGGAAATCACACATAAGGGAAGGTCTGTTCTGTGTTCTGGAATAGAACATGAGCTCATTATATTTTCTTAGTGCCCATCGCCCGCCTGAAATTGTTTTCTTTCTTTTATGCCACCCATCTATTTTTCTAGGGATTTTAGCATTGTTATCAATTATTTTTATATTATCAATTTAGTCCTTGTATGTCCTTATTGTTTGGAGTCTGATTTCAGTTTCAGGGACAGAAAATGTGTAGCAGTCAACATTACGTCTACACGTTCCCACAAAACTTATCCTAGTGACAGCTCCATAGGAAATTCCCTTAAAGAAGATGCTGGTCCCAATATCTACCACTTTCTGGCCAGTCTTGAACATCTAGGTGGCCTCTTTCAAAGGAGGACTGGTTCTTGCCACAAGTTAAAGATGAAACATTCCTTAAAGGGGGTCTTCATGACAATATGAAGATCAAAGTTTCCCCAACAATTCGCAGTATAGCGAATAACGAATTGCAATGTGACAGGATAAGGGGAAATTCCAACTTTGCATAAATCAGTAGTACTCATACAAATTTAGGGAACTTAAAGGGGTTTGAGAAATCTAAGAAAATTTACCAAGGTAAGTACAATAGACTAACAGGATCACACTGACTGGTAAACTTTCTTGTGAGGCCAGAGAAGTGATTCCAGCTTCCAGTCCCAGCATCATCATGGTACCACTACGCCCAATCAATGGTCACCAAGCCCCACAGACATAGAACAAGTCACTCCAGTCGAGAGGGCCTTGTCAATCTCAACAGCATCAACGCTGGAACCAGGACATGGAGAATGGAAAGTACACTTTATGTTTTTTTTGTCTACCACCGCTCAGCCCGTGGGGCCTCCAAGGATTTTGGAAATTACTTACTAACTACATAGGAGCCATTCATATCAAAGGGTTGGGACAGGTCCTAAAGAGGAAGAAACAATCTCCATAATGGTTCTCTGTTATGGTTGGGACGTGACAACCCTGAATAGAAAATTCCTCTTTCGTTAATTTGGAATTTCCTAAGGGGTATAAAAAAAATTTGCATTTTTGAACTAAAAATGTAAGGGGTTCTTTCCTTCAAAATCAGATTTTCCCTTGGAAAATGGAAAAAAGACTAATGCAGAGCTGAAGTGAAAGGGCTAAGGCTCGCGCTACTATCTACTATTGCATATACTCTCATTTTGTTAAGATGATTGATATATCATGATAAGTATCTCCATCCTCTATAATCTTCGTATTCTCCAGCTTCTAGAACAAGCTCCTACTTCATGTGCTTCTTGGCCGTCATCCAAACCAATCTTAGGCAATAAGTAAAGATGAGAATATTACATTAGTATAAGGAGAGATGATGTTCTCGGTGACCAGCCTAGCGTAGACATTGGCGTATGGCCAACTTACAACCACATCATGGCTGAACGTCTTAATAAAATGATAGATTAATTCATTACCCAAGGGACAGTCCTGGAATAGACCAAACCCTGGCCAGGAGACCAAATTAAGAAATCCGCACAAGAACCAGTAGAAACCGGTAGATACTGAATACATGCCAAGTGTACCAGATTTACCTAAATTTTGACAATCCTCACAAACTTTTCTTATCCCAATTCCAAAGAACCTTATAGAAAACCCTACCACAGAGTTGTCGTAGTCAGATAGGATGAGAATGTAATGAATACTTTTGGGCTAGAATAATATGAATTTGCAATATCACTGAGGACTGTTTGGAAAAACAAGCCCCGGGTAAGGAGGAGGGTCTGTAATGAGGGAGGTTTATTATACAAAGTCTAAAGCTAGAAGGAGAACCACTAAGGATAAGTCATCAATATATCTTCCATAGCCCTTTAAAGATCAAGAAATGTGACAAAGATCTGTTCCTCTGGCACTCATGGATGGGCTCATAGAGTCAGGTGGCACAGGATCCGATATGACCAATCAGTGGACTAAAGAGCCACCGGTGATATCACTTGTATTGTGTCAAAGGGGCCTACTGAAGCCACAGATTGACGGCATTGGCTCTCCAAGTCCCTGGCCCAGCCAACGCAATGGGGCAGATTTACTTACCCGGTCCCGCGGTGCGTTGTCCAACGAGGATTCGGATCTGACGCGATTCACTAAGATCGTGTACCCGAGTTCCTGCATCTGTCGCTTCTGCGCCGAGGTCCGCTGGAGTTCATCTGCTTCTTCCCGATGCTTGTAAGTGCGTGTCTTGTGAAACAATTCTAAATCCCGCACGTTGTCCGACGGCCTGCCCCCCATTTCTGTCGCGTGCAAGCCGATGCACCAAAATCTGATCACGTGCACCAAAATCCCGGGGCAATTGGGCGCAATGCGTTCCGCGGACCCTTAGTAAATGAGCCCCAATGTGTCCACCATCTACCTACTGGCCATTGTAGACAACACAACGCTATAATCTAAATCCTTACAATTAAAACATACCCTAAAAGGGGCTGTTCAGGATCAGAATTTTTTTTATGGACCCCAATAGGTATAAATATAACAAAGAACTTATACTTATCTTAGTCCTCCCATCACTGCCGAGCTGGACCAGAGGTAGGTATCTCTTAAAACAAGACAATTTGAGGCCCATAGAAAAATTTCCCATCCTAGACAACCACTTTAACATGGTCATTAGAATTTGTCCTTCCTAAGCCCTCCGAGTCAGGAGGAAATTCTACGTGGGCCAGGTACGTGGGCCAGATACGTCTATTACTTTATTCTATTACTTTATTATTATTATCTTGATAATCTGCAAATTTGTAGTTTTCAGCTTTTCCATTCAATTTCCCCTCGTAGAGAAAAAATTAAATGAGAATATTTTCTTTCAACAAGATATTTTTGTCTGCTGTTCTGTAGCAGAACAACCCATTAAAAGTATAATAATAAAACTCAACACACTTCACGTTTGTGATTGGCACTTAACATCCGTGCCGGTTCTGTAATTCCTGTTTTAGCTGATATTCTCCAGACAGACCTTTGTTCTCATAAACCTGTAATCTCCAAGAAATATTATTTTCCATCCAGAACATGAAGTTCCTATGATGCACTTACACATTGTTAGACCTTCAATTCCCGTGTGTCAGGAAGTATCCATTAGACCGGACTAATGAGCAACGGATGACCCAATTCTAGCTCAAGACCTTTATCTGTCAAACTTCCCTCCTCGAAAAGGTCTTCGAAGTGCAGCAAACACTGACACCAGACTATCATGGAGTCTAATGCTTTCTTAGGCAAAGACAATATTTTATGGTCATTTAAATTACCACATGTTAAGAAATATTTAAGTTCTCCAGCCTCTGGAGCAAACGATTACATATATAGGGCTAAGGCTTGGTGATAAATCCAATTAATTTGATTAATTCTCCCATTAGAACCCTAATTACGATCTTTCTCATAAACATGAAATCACTGTCAGCCCCACCCCTGAGGAAGACCACTGTTAGCTCCTCCCCAGAGGAACAGCCAACAACAACTAATGGGTCTGGAGCTCATCTCTTTAGCATAGTGAGATGAGGGACAATGAGAACTAACTCAGCAACAAAGTGAGATGGAGAGAAGTGTGAGGGGCAATAGAGTTTGAGGTGTAGAGAGAAGCGGACTAGAGAAAGATAAGTTGGGGGCATAAAAAGATGGGAAACTGAGAGATTGGGGGCAGGGGGAAACGGAGAGATTGGGGATAGAAAAATAAGACGGTGCAATATGGAGATATTGGGGGCATGGAGATCAGAGGGGAGAAATTTGTTAGAGCCAGTTTTTTGTTGTATAAGCCCTGAAATAATCTCAATTACGGGCTTTATTATGCAATAATTTCCGCCTTCACGTCACCTTGATGCCAAGTAGGTGTGGGAGCAGGTGTGAAAGGGAGTACGGGCAACAGCAGTGAGGGCAAAAATCCCTACACTCCCTATAGCCTGCCAATGCTTACCGTTGAACGTTCCCAGGCTTTTGCCCAAATCTGCGCCAGGCCATGCCTGTGGTAATTGCCCAGTGGTGCAGGTGCCCGCCTGATACGTAAAGGGGTCTAAGATCCGCCATGGCAGGGAGAAGCAGGTCTTACATTATAAATTCCACCCTTTGGGGCACATTTACTAAGGGTCCGCACACCGCATTTCCATCAGGTTTCCCAACTATTTTGGCACACGCCAACACAAATCAGGGGCAGCCCGGCTGCCAACCCAACTGCTTCGGACTAGGCGGGATTTAAAATTCAAATTGTGTCGCAAGCCATGCACTCAGCAGGGAAGCGACACATGCAGGAATTGCGCCGGACTTCATCCTCATCGGACAAAGCACCCCGGGGATTGCAACGGAACCGGGTAAATAAGTGTGCCCCATTGAGTCATACCGTGGAGCAGCATGGGGGCAGGGGGCAATAAGCTGTGGCAACATAAACATGGGTTTATCATAAGTAGACTGCGACAGAAAACGTGAATCCAGCAATCCTCCCTCACCACGCCCATGAGAAAAATATGAAAATTTTTGTGTGTTTGTAGCCGAAAAGGTGAGGATTTATTATAAGGTACAGGAACCTGTCAGCAGGTTTAAAGGTCAAAACCTAATGACAGGTTCCCTTATATAATGTATAAGAAAAAGAAGCGACACTGGGACACAGGATGACATGGGCACTGGAGAAAGGGGTATACAGGGGGCACAGAGCACGCCGGGGCAGGTTTTCATCAACATCTTATTTGTCGTGTCTTTCACAAATTACTATAAAGATGTGACAGATCCGGTGACGTGTTGTAATTCTTGATGACAACAAGTAACGCGACGGACCGGAGGACATCAGTGAGATGAACCCTTTGCTATGACTGCAGGTAATTATTTTTTTGTATTTTTTTTTTTCATTTTATGAATTTTTCACCCTTTAAAGTGTTTTCTACATCTGTTAGCCGGTCTCGTTGGAACATGGTTACCATAGTTACTTAACGACTCGGGACCGAGGGGGTGAAAAAGCTCAAATAAGAGTATATAAGCCATTATATGCACTCTAAAAAGCCATCTGTATACTTTTATTGTCGGCTCGGGTATATTGTCACTCTATGCACATTGTTAGCTGTCACCTTGGGAAGACTTCAAGCCCTCGAGTCACAACATATTAAGGCTGAGGTGCACTGCAGTATTGCGGCTGTCCGAAAAAGTAATAGGGCATAGAAACATGAGCAACAAAATAAAAAACAAAAGCTGTGCTGTGATTGGTTGATAACTGTCCCGAAACATCATGGAGGCTCTCGGAAAAAAAAAGACGACCCCTTAAAGTCCCAGAAGAGCAGAATTTAAAACCGGTCCCTCTTTTCACACAAAACGGGTCCAAAGAGGGCGTGGCTTAGACAAAAGGGTGTGGTCACCGCACAAGAATTTCTTTCAACGGTTTTTTCGGCAGAGATGTCTCGTAATACACTGGATAGCACAGAACAGGAACTTCAAAGGGAAAGAAATCCAAAAATTACCCGAGTCCTTCCTTCACAACTAATGAGTTCTCGTCATATAATAAACCTCTGTGGGATTCCGATAGGAAATCATTTGATCTTGTGACAGTTTAAATGAGTCCAGAAAAATGACATGTAACTGCCCCACATCCTGGAAAAAGTCATAATATGGAAACTTTTTCTCCATGATTAGACAAATCCTTCAAAATCACACAAAGAGACATCAGAAAGATTGTGTACGTGGATGGTAGGAAATATCACAATGTTTGCCCCGCACTAGACGTTGCCAACATGGCAAACATACTATATAAGCCTATTTTTTTAAAAA
The DNA here is from genome assembly GCA_019512145.1 of Engystomops pustulosus. Taxonomy (NCBI): domain Eukaryota; kingdom Metazoa; phylum Chordata; class Amphibia; order Anura; family Leptodactylidae; genus Engystomops; species Engystomops pustulosus. The sequence continues at coordinate 207,360,447 of CM033645.1, read as the reverse complement.
AATTATAAAGTTCCTTGATATTAATTAGATTAATTGGCAGCATATGCCAGAAAGAAAGAAGCTGAACTCTGTAATATATAGGTTTATGTGACTTGAAGCAAGATTTCAGAATAAAAAGCAGAATAAAACCTGAAAGGACTCCTATGCAAGAGTCCCCACACACAGTGATTGGCAGTGAGAGTCCTGATTACCCCTCCCACACACAGTGATTGGCAGTGAGAGTCCTGATTACTCTGCCCACACACAGTGATTGGCAGTGAGAGTCCTGATTATTCCGCCCACACACAGTGATTGGCAGTGAGAGTACTGATTACTCTGCCCACACACAGTGATTGGCAGTGAGAGTCCTGATTATTCCGCCCACACACAGTGATTGGCAGTGAGAGTCCTGATTATTCCGCCCACACACAGTGATTGGCAGTGAGTCCAGATTACCCCACCCACACACAGTAATTGGCAGTGAGTCCTGATTACTCCGCCCACACAAAGTGATTGGCAGTGAGTCCTGATCACCACACACACACAGTGATTGACCTATTCTACATTTTTACCCTGAAAAATCCCTTTAAATTGCTACATATGCGCCATAAACATAAAACCTATTTTGATGTATATCACATCCCTCCTAAGGGATTCCATTTACATTCAGATCATAACTTATTACTATAGACATGATTTTCATGCATATCTTACAATATTGTAATCTCTTTCTATTATAGAATTAAATTCATTATTCTTCCAGATGATCCGCAGATCCGAACAGATGTTCTCTTATCCCGGCCCGGCACAATCTGTAATACTTGAAATGTAATTGCCAATATAACTCTATATCCATTATCATTTATAACCCCATAACATACAAATCCCAGACCTGCCCTTTTCAACTTCCATCTTATTAACACCAGAATTATATTATACATTATAGAGAATTTGCAGATTCTGCCTCGTTACATAATTGGATCATATGATAGGATCTGTTATCTCACAGTATCCATAAGATTTCCATCAGATGATGACTGGTCTACTGAAAGGAAATGCAAATTCTCAAATTTTAACCCCCTAGTGATGTTTACACAATAAAGATAATTTTCAACCCATTACTTTACAATTTTATTCAGTTGTATTGCTGTTTTAGCTCCAATCATTCAGTGATGGTCAGTGTAATATTCCAGAGTGTGGACGGGGACTCTCTAAGCAGACACTTCATGATCACTCTGTGCTATGAGATGCTGTGTGCTGACAATGTGCTTAAATTATCAGGGTACAGGTTTATCTATACTTTTATATAGCGTTTGAAACTCACTAGTATCTGACACATAGAAAAAGAGATGAGATCCATAAGAGATTAGGAGAGATAAGCTGTGACATCATCTATTGTCAGTAGTGATGTAATGATGGGTCAGAGTTATCTATATAGAGGTTATTGTACAGGGAGGGGGAGGAGATAAGCTGTGACATCATCTATTGTCAGTAGTGATGTAATGATGGGTCAGTGTTATCTTATATAGAGGACATTGTACAGGAGGAGGAGGAGATAAGCTGTGACATCATCTTTGTCAGTAGTGATGTAATGAGGGTCAGTGTTTATCATATAGAGTCATTGTACAGGGAGGGGGAGGAGATAAGCTGTGACATCTTTTGTCAGTAGTGATGTAAGAACAACCTAAAGCACCTATGTGTATATAACCCAGTGACTGCCTATTACATTTTTGTATTCTGTCATTTCAGTATAAAGATCAAATCTCAATATTTCTCCTTGACTAAATTGCTAACATTTAACTTGCTCAGCAGAACCTACAGATATAATGACTGTAATAGACATCTCCAGGGCGGCGTGACATAAAACCTACAAATGGTACTACCGTCATTACAGTGAATAAATGAATAGGGGTCCAGGTAATATATAAGATTCGTCTTTGTACAGGGCACCGTGTGGCAAATGTAACCTTCTCAAGTGATGTGGCGAACAAGGTGAGTCCTCATCTTTACCCCACAAGATCTCTTTTATGCGGTATAAATACTCTATATAATAATCAACTAAGGGTTATCCAAGCTTATAAACACAGGTGTGATTTACACATCGTGGTATCAAACGTAGACACTGGGGCCATTACTTACCCGGTCTGTCGCGTACCAGCGGCACGTTCTCCGACCGTGATTCAGGCTTGCCTGGATTCAACTAAGGTCCGTGCGCCCGATATCCACCAGGTGTCGCTGCTGCGCGAGGTCCGCCAGAGTTCACCTTCTCTCCCGACGCATGTGAGTGCGTGTCTTTCGACACATTTCGTTTTTAAATTCTGCGGTTTTCCCGATCGTGTGCGCCAAAATCCTGGCAGAATTCGGCGGCAAATGGAAAAATTCGGGAAACCCGACGAAAGTACGGCGCGGAGCCCTTAGTAAATGAGCCCCACTGTCTGTAAGATAACTAATATTAATAAAATTATTTTATTTATTTATTTTCACAAAATTAAGCATGAAAAAAAATCACCATTTTGGCAATTTAATTTACTAAAATTGAAAATGGATATATAATCCCTTAAGGACCTGACAATTTTGATATCGAGACTCATTATTTTTTTTTGTTACATTCATTTTTTTCATTTAAAGAAAACCTTTCACCACCTCCGCACCCACTAACTAGTTTTATTTTTAATAGGACTCGCTCCGCTGATTCCGACAAAGCTGGAATGTTTTCTCTCGCTCCTACTGTTCTCAGCAATCTGTAGTGTTATCAGGACCTCATATGTTATTTAGGATCTCTGTACTATTACGGAAAGCGCCGGGAACGCGGTTAAAAGTCGATTTTAGTTATCATAGATAACAACATAAGAATTCCCACAGTCAGGGTCCCAGGTTTTATCACGATTTTTGATACCGAGTTGAGCCCCTATAACAGTGATAGCGAACCTTTAGAGACTGAGTGCCCAAACTAGAAACCAAGACCCACTTATTTATTACCAAGTGCCAACTACCAATTTCAGCAGTAACTCACTGCTCTTTGCTCTGTCACAGCTTTCAATCGTATCAGCATCCTGAGGACACCAATACAATAGAGAGAAGGAGGGAAACTTGGATTATCATGTAGCTTCCTCATAGGGTACCCTGAACAGGAGGAATCGGGCAGATGCTCCAATGATCACCTTTGTCACACCTTCTCCCTCGTTCTTTAGTCCGGCGGCAGAGAATGTATCGCTTTAAAATAGCGCTCAGCTTGCCAGTCCTGGGCTTCCTTGGACTCCGAGTCCAGCCGGCAAACTCTGTGCTGGGTGAAGGGGCCTGGATACCAGAGAGAGGCCTCTGGCAACCCATGCCATCGGTTTGCCACCACTGCCCTGTAAGGACCTTCTATCTGCCATGGTACCAATGTGGACCACGACCACTGGCTCCTTTCCAGGCTCCACCCAGCCAATGTCCATCCAATCCGCAACCGCAAACCCGAGCACCGACATTATTGGTCCACATTTCTTAAAGTGTTTGCGGCCAATTTTCTGTCTGACTTTGCACTGGAAGGAACGTGCAGACTGCTTGCACATGTATTTATAAGTGTCTGCGCCAGTTTTGTTTTGCGGCTGCTCTGTGTCCGACAAGGCAGAAAAAATGTGCACTAAAGGGCTGTTACTGCTTATCGGAGTTTGTGCCACATTTATTACTGCTCTTACGAGCAGGGTCCTCATTCCTATTGTTTCATATGGCAATGTAATACTCTGTAATGTTTTTTTTTATTTGTTCCCCATAATTTGTGAAAAAAGAAAGAAAGATATTATTAAATAATTATTATTATTGTACAACTATGCACTTGATTTGATGGAAACTAGGATTCCCAGCCAGTTAACACACTGCTTCTTGCAGGTCCGGAAGCTGCGTTGCGGCTGGTACAGAATATTAAGGTGCTACTAGGAAGCAGATGTCCTGCTTATAAAATTCCTTTTAAGTCTCATAAAGTAAAAAAATTATTGAAAAAACATTCACAAAATATGGCTGGTGAATGAGAAAAAACGAAACGTAAAAATCCCAGAAAACCTGATCCTAAAAGGATTAAGGTGTAAGAACAGGGGGGTTATTTATCATACGTAGCCTCTGAAGCTCTGGCGTAGCGGATACATCAAGAAACTGGACCTCTTGATTATCGGCGGGGGCGGCGCAGTGTTATAATTTCTACCCCAGGTCCTGCCTGGCTTAGAAAAAACACACACTCTCACATTTAAGAAGTCGCTGTCTGCAGTGAGTTCGCCGATGCAGGAAACACAACGGCCCAATAACCTGACGGCCACGCCCACTACACTGTCGCCACGCCCCTTCCCGGAAAGGGGAATAATATGTGCTTGCGATACGCTAGCATTCGCAATATTTCAGGGCTTCTATGCCATTTTTGCAATAAACTAACCCCCAGCTGTATGACTGTTAGGACGAAGTTCCGGCCTTATATGGGATACTACAATCAGTACCATTTTTAATGCCTTTAATGTATATGTTCGTTAGTATTTCCTTATACAGTCTCCATTTTTGCGGTTAACCTTTTTTTTTTCCAACATAATACATCAAAACGGGAATCAGTGGAGTGTGTCCTCCTTGAAGTGAAATATTTCAGCCTCGGTGGCCTCTCCTCTCAGATACTGTATAACACGCAGGTTCCTATAATTACACAGAGCCCCTATTATGATGCTAAATAATATTAAGTAAATAGGAAAACATGGAGTCTGATGGCGCACACGTAAAACAACCCTCTGTAATCACCGCCGTTCACATCGGTTACTATTCACCGCCCACAAGGAGAGACTCCTCACAAGACGTCTGAGGAATCCTGAAGTATAAATGGACCCCAAACAATGTGACGCACTGTGGAAGCGCCAGGCACAGACGGAGGGGGGGGGGGGGGTACAAAGGACCCTCATAGGATTACATGTCACGATACCCTCGCGCAGCCGGGAGATTTATCAGAAGTGTCTGAGAGACGAACTTTCTAGGTTGCCCATTGAACCAATCAGAGCTCAGCTTTCATTTTCCCACAGCTGTTTATAAATGAAAACTGAACTCTGATTGGTTTCCATGGGAAACTAGGACAGTTTTACCTCAAAGACTTCTGATAAATCTCCCCATAAATGAGGTATTCATGGCGGGGTAGGATGGGCCTGAAGAGAGCTCTTTCTATTAAAGTTTCAGCGTAGCAATTTCTTCAAAAGAACAAACCCTACTTATAGTTGTGTATTCATAGTTGGTGGCCTCAGTTTGGTGGTTCCTCCTCCCCCCGAGATGTCCTGATGTCTATGACATGTCCCATCTGTGAGACAAGCAGATCCAGATGTGTCTAGGCCGAGGGGGTATCACTGCTGCACATCTATCAAATAGAGCACAGTCCTAAATTTGTATAGAATTTTTTTTGGCATATAAATCACAATTCTATTCTATATTCCCGATAAAAAAAAAAAATTACAAAAAAAGAAGGCATTAAAGTTTTTTGGGGGGTAAGATCTTATTTCAGGAGAAAAGTATCTAAATATAAGTAATGTATATCGCACCGGCTAGTCTTATACTAAGTTTATTCTTTTGTAACCTTGGCCAGATCTGTACCTTGCATAATTCTGTCTCTGAGCTCCAATGACAGTTTCCTTAGACCTCAGATTCTCCTGTGCTCTGACATCCACTGTGAGCTGTGAGGTCTTATATAGACAGATGTGTGCCTTTCCTATTCAAGTCAAATCCATACATATTACGAGTAGTATAAGACTTAGCTGCCGCAATTCGAATTCTGTAACCAACAAGCTTGTTGCCTGTTGGTAAGTGAATTTTTATCAATATTCTTCCACAACTGTTCATGTCTACTTTCAACACCACACTGCTTAGAAATTGTTTATACGGTTTGCTCCATAATATACGATGCTTACAGGGGCACTATATCCCTTCCTCCCCGTCACTCCTCACCAGCAGCTTCTCCCATACCAGACAGACAGGTGATCCAGACCAGAAGCTTAGATGAAAGCAGCGCAGCCGGGAGCAGCATGATACAGTATGTATAAAGGCGGCAGGAGATATAACATTTATACTAAAATACAAGCAATAATGAGCCCCACAGATAAATCATTGCCCCTGCACGTCCCAGCCATCCACTCACCAGGACCCTGAGTCATAACTCACAGGAAGGAGTAATAATACCAGAGGTCATGTCAGGTAATGGCGTAAATCAGCCGTGCACATGACGCACAGGCCGTACCTGCAGCTCCGGCTGCCAGAGAACGTTCTACGTTTTTCTAATAGGGGAACCAATATTAGGCTAAAGAGAGGATTAGCTGAAAATAGGAAAAAAATCCTGCTGATTTTGTGATTTTCTCGGCAAAGTTGACATCTACCTTGGTGACTGTTGTCGCTAATCACTGGCCTCATGCGCATTGTACATGTGTGCCAGCATTACCGCTGAGGCCAGTGACTGGCTGTAGTGGTAAAAAATCAGGGCTGATTATTGGAGGCTTTGCATTAGAAAATTCGTAATTGTTTTCCATTTCAGTGACATAGTTGCTGCAATAAAAAAACTATTTTTTTTTCAACAGGGACTTGTTTTTTTTTTTGGGGGGGGGTGAGTTGCAGTTTGTATCACTGTGTCTATCTATTTAAACTATTTAACATATCCATCTTCCACGTCTTCTGTACTATAAAAATGCTTTTAAAATATATATTTAATATTTTTTACATTTTCTGTTCTACAGAGCAATGTGAGGGCTGTTTTTTTTTTTGCCAGGATGATTTCATTTTTCATTGAAATTTTTATACTCTATTAATAATCCTTACCTTGAGGATAAATTACAAGTTGATATTATAAGAAGAGGCTGTAATAGGTGCAGCAAGACCAAATATGTGCAGTTTTATATTAAGTGTTTTTAGTTATGAAACAATGAGGGAATTAAAAAGTGTAAAATATTTTCTCTCAACCTTTTAGCTGATGATTATTTGCCGCAGTTCAGGTTTAAGCCTTGGTCCTTCAATAGCTGCACTGCATATATGTCAGTCAGCCACTGGGCCGAGTGTGAAGGCTCCATTACATGGAAGGCCTGGGGGCCATTGCTAGGCCTCAGCTGCCGTGACAACCCACTAGTGAGCTGTAAATCCATTTACATGGAACACTTAACCTCAGCCACAGGATGGTGGATAGACTGGGACTGGGGATAAATGTTTGTCCCATCCAACACATGTAACCCGTTTATAGATCGCTAGATCACAAGTAGTAGTACAGTGCTATTCCCATTTCTACAGGATAGGAGGAGTAGCACTGTGCTGTGCCCATATATACAGGATAGAGGATAGAACTGTGCTGTGCCCATATATACAGGATAGGAGCAGTAGTACTGTACTGTGTGTATGTGTACAGGATAGGGGCCGAGCAATGTGCTGTGCCAATATACAGGATAGGAGTAGCAGTACTGTGCTGTGTCCATATATACAGGTTAGGAGTAGTAGCACTGTACAGTTCCCATATATACAGGATAGGAGTAGTAGTACTGTGCTGTGCCCATAGAGAAAGGATAGGAGTAGTAGTACTGTGTTGTGCCCATATATACAGGATAGGAGTAGTAGTACTGTACTGTGCCCATATATACAGGATAGTAGTAGTAGTACTGTGCTTATATATACAGGATAGGAGTAGTAGTACTGTGCTTTTATATAAGGATAGGAGTAGTAGTACTGTGCTGTGCCCATATATGCAGGATAGGAGTAGTAGTACTGTGCTTATATATACAGGATAGGAGTAGTAGTACTGTGCTGTGCCCATATATACAGGATAGGAGTAGTAATACTGTGCTGTTCCCATATACAGGATAGAAGTAGTAGCACTGTGCTGTGTCCATATATACAGGATAGGAGTAGTAATACTTTACAGTTCCCATATACAGGATGGAGTAGTAGTACTGTGCTGTGCCCATAGAGAAGGATAGGAGTAGTAGTACTGTGTTGTTTCCATATATACAGGATAGTAGTAGTACTGTGCCATTATATACAGGATAGGAGTAGTAGTACTGTGTTGTGCCCATATATACAGGATAGGAGTAGTAGTACTGTGCTGTGCCCATATATACAGGATAGGAGTAGTAGTAATGTGCTGTGTCCATATATACAGGATAGGAGTAGTAGTACTGTGCTGTGCCCATATATACAGGATAGGAGGAGTAGCACTGTGCTGTGCCCATATATACAGGATAGGAGCAGTAGTACTGTACTGTGTGTATGTGTACAGGATAGGGGCAGCAGCACTGTGCTGTGCCCATATATACAGGATAGGAGTAGCAGTACTGTGGCTTGAAAACAAAGACAAATTTTGTTGTGACTTCTGAATACATGACACTGGACAACACCAAAAGGGTTTTCTGGGCCCAAAAGGAATGTGTCATTGTGACATCATCTATTGTCAGTAGTGATGTAATGGTGGGTCAGTGTTATCTATATAGAGGACATTGTACAGGGAGAAGGAGGAGATAAGCTGTGACATCATCTATTGTCAGTAGTGATGTAATGGTGGGTCAGTGTTATCTATATAGAGGACATTGTACAGGGAGGAGGAGGAGATAAGCTGTGACATCATCTATTGTCAGTAGTGATGTAATGATGGGTCAGTGTTATCTATATAGAGGTCATTGTACAGGGAGGGGGAGGAGATAAGCTGTGACATCTTTTGTCAGTAGTGATGTAAGAACAAACCTAAAGCACCTATTGTGTATATAACCCAGTGACTGCCTATATACATTTTTGTATTCTGTCATTTCAGTATAAAGATCAAATCTCAATATTTCTCCTTGACTAAATTGCTAACATTTAACTTTGCTCAGCAGAACCTACAGATATAATGACTGTAATAGACATCTCCAGGGCGGCGTGACATAAAACCTACAACATGGTACTACCGTCATTACAGTGAATAAATGATAGGGGTCCAGGTAATATATAAGATTCGGTCTTTGTACAGGTCACCGTGTGGCATAATGTAACCTTCTCAAGTGATGTGCGAACAACGGTGAGTCCTACATCTTTACCCCACAAGATCTCTTTTTATGCGGTATAAATACTCTATATAATAATCAACTAAGGGTTATCCAAGCTTATAACACAGGTGTTGATTTTACACATCTGTAAAAACGTAGACACTGGGGCACATTTACTTACCCGGTCCTGTCGCGACCCAGCGGCACGTTCTCCGACGCTGATTCAGGTCTGCCTGGATTCACTAAGGTCCGTGCGCCCGATATCCACCAGGTGTCGCTGCTGCGCCGAGGTCCGCCAGAGTTCACCTTCTTCTTCCCGACGCATGTGAGTGCGTGTCTTGCGACACATTTCGTTTTTTAAATTCTGCGGTTTTCCCGATCGTGTGCGCCAAAATCCTGGCAGAATTCGGCGCAAAATGGAAAAATTCGGGAAACCCGACGAAAGTACGGCCGCGGAGCCCTTAGTAAATGAGCCCCACTGTCTGTAAGATAACTTCATAATTAATAAAATTTATTTATTTATTTATTTTCACAAAATTAAGCATGAAAAAAAAAATCACATTTTGGCAATTTAATTTACTAAAATTGAAAATGTGATATATAATCCCTTAAGGACCTGACAATTTTGATATCCGAGACTCATTATTTTTTTTTGTTACATTACATTTTTTTCATTTAAAGAAAACCTTTCACCACCTCCGCACCCACTAACTAGTTTTATCTTTTAATAGGACTCGCTCCGCTGATTCCGACAAAGCTGGAATGTTTCTCTCTCGCTCCTACTGTTCCTCAGCAATCTGTAGTGTTAGTTTCAGGACCTCATATGTTATTTAGGATCTCTGTACTATTACGGAAAGCGCCGGGAACGCGTTAAAAGTCGATTTTAGTTATCATAGATAACAAACATAAGAAGATTCCCACAGTCAGGGTCCCTGGTTTATCACGATTTTTGAATACCGAGTATGAGCCCCTATAACAGTGATAGCGAACCTTTTAGAGATTGAGTGCCCAAACTAGAAACCAAGACCCACTTATTTATTACAAAGTGCCAAACTACCAATTTCAGCAGTAACTCACTGCTCTTTGCTCTGTCACAGCTTTCAATCGTATCAGCATCCTGAGGACACCAATACAATAGAGAGAAGGAGGAGAAACTTGGATTATCATTGTAGCTTCCTCATAGGGTACCCTGAACAGGAGGAATCTGGAGCAGATGCTCCAATGATCCACTATTGTCCACACCTTCTCCCTCGTTCTTTAGTCCCAGGCGGCAGAGAATGTATCGCTTTAAAATAGCGCTCAGCATTGCCAGTCCTGGGCTTCCTTGGACTCCCAGAGTCCAGACCGGCAAACTCTGTGCTGGGGTGAAGGCCTGGATACCAAGAGAGAGGCCTCTGGCACCCATGCCATCGGTTTGCCACCACTGCCCTGTAAGGACCTTCTATCTGCCATGGTTACCAATGTGGACCACGACCACTGGCTCCTTTCCAGGCTCCACCCAGCAATCTGTCCATCCAATCCGCAACCTGCTAAACCCGAGCACCGACTATTCATTGGTCCACATTTCTTAAAGTGTTTGCGCCAATTTTCTGTCTGACTTTGCACTGAAAGGAACGTGCAGACTGCTTGCACATGTATTTATAAAGTGTCTGCGCCAGTTTTGTTTTGCGGCTGCTCTGTGTCCGACAAGGCAGAAAAAATGTGCACCTAAAGGGGCTGTTACTGCTTAGTCGGAGTTTGTGCCACATTTATTACTGCTCTTACGAGCAGGGTCCTCATTCCTATTGTTTCATATGGCAATGTAATTACTCTGTAATGTTTTATTTTATTTGTTCCCCATAATTTGTGAAAAAAGAAAGAAAGATTATTATTATAATAATTATTATTATTGTACAACTATGCACTTGATTTGATGGAAACTAGGATTCCCAGCCAGTGTAACACACTGCTTCTTGCAGGTCCGGAAGCTGCGTTGCGGCTGGTACAGAATATTAAGGTGCTACTAGGAAGCAGATGTCCTGCTTATAAAAATTCCTTTTAAGTCTCAATAAGTAAAAAAATTATTGAAAAAACATTCACAAAAATATGGCTGGTGAATGAGAAAAAAACGTAAACGTAAAAAATCCCAGAAAAACCTGATCCTAAAAGGATTAAGGTGTAAGAACAGGGGGGTTATTTATCATACGTAGCCCTGCTGAAGCTCTGGCGTAGCCGGATACATCAAGAAACTTGGACCTCTTGATGTATCCGGCGGGGGCGGCGCAGTGTTATAATTCTACCCCAGGTCCTGCCTGGCTTAGAAAAAAACACACACTCTCACATTTAAGAAGTCGCTGTCTGCAGTGAGTTCGCCGATGCAGGAACACAAACGGCCCAATAACCTGACGGCCACGCCCACTACACTGTCGGCCACGCCCCCTTCCCGGAAAGGGGGAAATAATCACTAGTGCTTGCGATACGCTAGCATTCGCAATTATTTCAGGGCTTCTATGCCATTTTTGCAATAACTACCCCCAGCTGTATGGAACTGGTGTTAGGACGAGTATTGTGTCCGGGCCTTATATGGGATACTACAATCAGTACCATTTTTAATTGCCTTTAATGTATATGTTCGTTAGTATTTCCTTATACAAGCTCTCCATTTTTGCGGTTAACCTTTTTTTTTCCAACATAATACATCAAAACTGGGAATCAGTGGAGTGTGTCCTCCTTGAAGTGAAATATTTCAGCCTCCGGTGGCCTCTCCTCTCAGATACTGTATATAACACGCAGGGTCCTATAATTACACAGAGCCCCTATTATGATGCTAAATTAAATTAAAGTAAATAGGAAACATGGCGAGTCTGATGGCGCACACGTAAAACAACCCTCTGTAATCACCGCCGTTCACATCTGGTTACTATTCACCGCCCACAAGGAGAGACTCCTCACAAGACGTCTGAGGAATCCTGAAGTATAAATGGACCCCAAACAATGTGACGCACTGTGGAAGCGCCAGGCACAGACAGGAGGGGGGGGGGGGGGTACAAAGGACCCTCATAGGATTACATGTCACTGATACCCTCCGAGCCAGACACTAAGGGGGAGATTTATCAGAAGTGTCTGAGAGACGAACTTTTCTAGTTGCCCATTGAAACCAATCAGAGCTCAGCTTTCATTTTCCCACAGCTGTTTATATAATGAAAACTGAACTCTGATTGGTTTCCATGGGAAACTAGGACAGTTTTACCTCAAAGACTTCTGATAAATCTCCCCATAAATGAGGTATTCATGGCGGGGAGGATGGGCCTGAAGAAGAGCTCTTCTTCTATTAAAGTTTCAGCGTAGCAATTTCTTCAAAAGAAGAAAACCCTACTTATAGTTGTGTATTCATAGTTGGTGGCCTCAGTTTGGTGGTTCCTCCTCCCCCCGAATGTCCTGATGTCTATGACATGTCCCATCTGTGAGACAAGCAGATCCAGATGTGTCTAGGCCGAGGGGGTATCACTGCTGCACATCTATCAAATAGAGCACAGTCCTAAATTTGTATAGACATTTTTTTTGGCATAATAAATCACAATTCTTATTCCTAATATTCCCGATAAAAAAAAAAAAAATTACAAAAAAAAGAAGGCATTAAAGTTTTTTGGGGGGTAAGATCTTATTTCAGGAGAAAAGATATCTAAATATAAGTAATGTATATCGCACCGGCTTAGTCTTATACTAAGTCTTATTCTTTTGTAACCTTGGCCAGATCTGTACCTTGCCATAATTCTGTCTCTGAGCTCCAATGACAGTTCCTTAGACCTCATGATTCTCCTGTGCTCTGACATCCACTGTGAGCTGTGAGGTCTTATATAGACAGATGTGTGCCTTTCCTATTCAAGTCAAATCCATACATATTACGAGTAGTATAAGACTTAGCTGCCGCAATTCAGAATTCTGTAACCAACAAGCTTGTTGCCTGTTGGTAAGTGAATTTTTATCAATATTCTTCCACAACTGTTCATGTCTACTTTCAACACCCACTGCTTAGAAATTGTTTATACGGTTTGCTCCATAATATACGATGCTTACAGGGGCACTATATCCCTTCCTCCCCGTCACTCGCACCAGCAGCTTCTCCCATACCAGACAGACAGGTGATCCAGACCAGAAGCTTAGATGAAAGCAGCGCAGCCGGCGAGCAGCATGATACAGTATGTATAAAGGCGGCAGGAGATATAACAATTTATACTAAAATACAAGCAATAATGAGCCCCCACAGATAAATCATTGCCCCTGCACGTCCCAAGCCATCCACTCACCAGGGACCCTGAGTCATAATCTCACAGGAAGGAGTAATAATACCAGAGGTCATGTCAGGTAATGGCGTAAATCAGCCTGTACACATGACGCACAGGCCGTACCTGCAGCTCCGGCTGCCAGAGAACGTTCTACGTTTTTCTAATAGGGGAACCAATATTAGGCTAAAGAGAGGATTAGCTGAAAATAGGAAAAAAATCCTGCTGATTTTTGTTGATTTTCTCGGCAAAGTTGACATCTACCTTGGTGACTGTTGTCGCTAATCACTGGCCTCAGCGACATTGTACTATGTGTGCCAGCATTACCGCTGAGGCCAGTGACTGGCTGTAGTGGTAACAAATCAGGGCTGATTATTGGAGGCTTTGCATTAGAAAATTCGTAATTGTTTTCCATTTCAGTGACATAGTTGCTGCAATAAAAAAACTATTTTTTTTTCAAGAGGGACTTGTTTTTTTTTTTTTGGGGGGGGGGTGAGTTGCAGTTTGTTATCACTGTGTCTATCTATTTAACTATTTAACATATCCATCTTCCACGTCTTCTGTACTATAAAAATGCTTTTTAAAATATATATTTTAATATTTTTTACATTTTTCTGTTTACAGAGCAATGTGAGGGCTTGTTTTTTTTTTGCCAGGATGAATTTCATTTTTCATTGAAATTTTTATACTCTATTAATAATCCTTACCTTGCAGGATAAATTACAAGTTGATATTATAGAAGAGGCTGTAATAGGTGCAGCAAGACCAAATATGTGCAGTTTTATATTAAGTGTTTTTAGTTATGAAACAATGAGGGAATTAAAAAGTGTAAAATATTTTCTCTCAACCTTTTAGCTGATGATTATTTTGCCGCAGTTACAGGTTTAAGCCTTGGTCCTTCAATAGCTGCACTGCATATATGTCAGTCAGGCCACTGGGCCGAGTGTGAAAGGCTCCATTACATGGAAGGCCTGGGGGCCATTGCTAGGCCTCAGCTGCCGTGACAACCCACTAGTGAGCTGTAAATCCATTTACATGGAACACTTAACCTCAGCCACAGGATTTGGTGGTATAGACTGGGACTGGGGATAAATGGTTTGTCCCATCCAACACATGTAACCCGTTTAATAGGATCCTAGATCAACAAGTAGTAGTACAGTGCTATTCCCATTTCTACAGGATAGGAGGAGTAGCACTGTGCTGTGCCCATATATACAGGATAGGAGGAGTAGCACTGTGCTGTGCCCATATATACAGGATAGGAGCAGTAGTACTGTACTGTGTGTATGTGTACAGGATAGGGGCAGCAGCACTGTGCTGTGCCCATATATACAGGATAGGAGTAGCAGTACTGTGCTGTGTCCATATATACAGGTTAGGAGTAGTAGCACTGTACGTTTCCCATATATACAGGATAGAAGTAGTAGTACTGTGCTGTGCCCATATTCGGTTAGGAGTGTAGTACTGTGCTGTGCCATATATACAGGATGGAGTAGTAGTACTGTGCTAGTGCTCCATATGAAAGAGGATAGGGAGTATAGTACTGTGTTGTGCCCATATATACAGGATAGGATATTAGTACTGTCTGTGCCCATATATCAGGATGTGTAGTAGTAACTGTGCTTATATCAGGATAGAGTAGTAGTACTGTGCTTTTATATACAGGATAGGAGTAGTAGTACTGTGCTGTGCCCATATATGCAGATAGATTAGTAGTACTGTGCTTATATATACAGGATAGGAGTAGTATACGTGCTGGCCATATATACAGGATGGAGTAGTATACTGTGCTGTCCCATATAACAGATAGAGTTAGCACTGTGCTGTGTCCATATATACAGGATAGGAGTAGTATTCTTCGTTCCCATTATACGGATAGGATAGAGTACTGTGCTGTGCCCATAGAAAAGGATAGGAGTAGTACTACTGTGTTGTTTCCATATATACAGATAGTAGTAGTACTGTGCCCATATATACAGATAGGAGTAGTAGTACTGTGTTGTGCCCATATATACAGATAGGAGTAGTAGTTCTGTGCTGTGTCCCATATACGGATAGGAGTAGTAGTAATGTGTGTCCCATATATACAGGATAGGAGAGTAACTGTGCTGGTTCCATATATACAGGATAGGAGTATTAGTATGTGTTTGTGCCTATATATACATACAGAGGAGTAGTAGTGGTAGAAGCTGTGCGGTGCATTATATAACAGGATAGAAACAGGACATAGTGATGTACCCATATTACAGGATAGTAGTTAGTACGTGTCTATATATACAAGATAAAATGTAGTAGCACTGTGTTATTCATGAGGACAGAGGAGTAGTAGTACTGGCTAGCATATATATACAGGATAGGAGTATTAGTATTGTGCTGTGGCCCATATATACAGGATAGGAGTAGTAGTATTGTGGCTGTCTCCATATATACAAGATAGGAGTAGTAGTACAGTGGCTGTGCCCATATATACAGGATAGGAGTATTAGTATTGTGCGTACCCCTTTACTTGGTCTGGTACCGTTTGGAAAAAAGCTGTTTAACTGGTGGAGTAAAGGGGCACTAACAGCAAAAAAATGAGGGTAAACCTGAATAAACAGTAATGTAAATATGTTATGTATTGGGGCAGCATGGTAGCTTATGGTTAGCATTACAGGCCTTGCAGCGCTGGGACCTGGTTCAGTCCCAGGGTCAAACATCTGTAAAGAGTTTGTATGTTCTTTCCATTGTTTGCGTGGGTTTTCCTCCGGGCCCAAAAACATCTGGTGGTTGATTAGATTGTGAGGGACTGATTTGGCAAGCTCTGTGCAGCGCTGGGTAATCGTGGCGCTATATAAATAAGAATTATTATTATATTATGTACAGCACATGTAGCACATAGACCCCAAACTGCCTGCATACACCTCTCTGCTGCAATTCCTTTCCTGACAAAGGGGCAATGTTGCACACGCATCTGTATTATGGCATTTTTTAGTGATATATGATGATATACACTCACCCGGCCACTTTATTAGGTACACCGTTCCAACTGCTCGTTGACACTAATTTCTAATCAGCCAATCACATGGGCAACTCAGTGCGTTTAGGCAGTACCATGGTCAAACAATCTCCTGCTTTCAAACCGAGCATCAGTGTGGGGAAGAAAGTGATTTGTGGCCTTTGAACGTGGCATGGTGTTGGTGCCAGAAGGGCTGGTCTGAGTTTCAGAACTGCTGATCTCTGGGATTTTCACGCACAACCATCTCTAGGTTACAGAGAATGGTCCAAAAAAAAAAAACATCCAGTAGCGGCAGTTCTGTGGGCGGAATGCCTTGTTGATGCCAGAGGTCAGAGAGATGGGCAGACTGGTTTGAGCTGATAGAAGGCAAACAGTGACTCAAATCACCACCCGTTACAACCAATTAGGCAAAGAGCATCTTCTAACGCACAGTACTTCGAACTTGAGGCAGATGGGCTCCAGCAGCAGAAGACCACATCGGGTGAGACTCCTTTTCAGCTAAGAACAGGAAACTGAGGCTACATTTGCACAAGCTCATCGAAATTGGACAGTAAAGATTGGAAAACGTTGCCTGGTCTAATGAGTCTCGATTTCTGTCTGCGACATTCGATGGTAGGGTCAAAATTTGGCGTCAACAACTGAGCATGGATCCATCTGCCTTGTATCACGGTGTCAGGCTGGTTCTGGTGGTGTCATTGGTGTGGGGAATATTTCTTGGCACTCTTTGGGCCCCAGCCTTGGGTTACAACGGCCCACAGCTAACCTGATATGTTGGCTACCTTCCCATCCCATTATGACCACAATTACCCGTACATCTGATGGCTATCTTCACAGGATAATGGTCGCCATGTCATAAAGCTGGAATCATCATCTCAGACCTGGTTTCTTGAACATGACAATGAGTCACTGACACAAGGCCTCCACAGTCACCCAGATCCTCAATCGCATAGAGCATCTTTGGGATGTGGTGAACGGGAGATTCGCTAATCAGGGATGTGGCAGCCACAATATGCGGCAACTTGTAATGCCATCATGTCATATTGACGCAAAATCTCTGAGGATGCTTCAGAACCTTGTTGTATATGCCAACGAAGAATGAGGCATTTCTGAAGCAAAAGTAGGGGTCGCAACCCGTGTTACTATAGCATGGTGTACCTAATAAAGTGGCCGGTGAGTGTATATATATTATCAATTTTTTCCTTAAAGGAAGAGAACTCCTTCAATGTGACCATCCAGTCTGTATTTTCCGACAGTAGGACGGGGGGGGATGGGGCACTTAATAATTCACTGTGCTGTAATAGTCTATGAATAGTCTGTGAATAACAGACAAGCAGAGGTCTCCATTACCCCCCTCTCATCATAATATGGATTACCTGATCTATACCACATGCATCTATTGATTGAACCCAGGACAATCGCTTAAAATAGCTCGGAAATGTAAACCATGACACAAGATCGTGTGCGCAACATAATAAGGAAAGGCTTTTTATTTTTTTTGAGTGTTCATCCTCATTATCTTACATAAGAGTAAGGCAAATGCGTGGAAAATCCATACGACTGTGCACATCAGCAGGGCCGCTCTATCCATAGGGCAAAAGATGACGATACTACTCTATACTGTAGTACAGCACAGTACTACTATTCCTCTCCTGTATATATAGGGTCAGAACAGCACTCATATCTTGTATATATGGGCACTCCACAGTACTACTACTCCTATCCTGTATATATGGGCACAGCACAGTAC